>JBAKBP010028962.1:0-27820 GCA_037953745.1 Lithodes maja
CCCCACATCCACACCCCTCCACACCCACACACATATAGTAAAACACCCACAGCCCTCCACACCCCCACCCCTCCAAACCCACACAACTCCACACCCCACATCCACAGCTCCACACCCCTCCACACCCACACAACTCCACCTCCACACACCACCACAATGACTCTCCTGACCAATTACGCAACTCTCCGATCACAATGCGACGCTCCCACTGGATAATACAAGAGAGAGGCATAAAGACAGACTCACTCACACACTTGGGTTTTTACGGACAATTTAAGGGGGAAGGGTCCGGTTTTTCTTCCTCTCCCCCCCCCCCCCTTCTCCCTCGTGTTTAGCCCCATTAGTTTTCAAATTTTAAGACGTTCGTTCTATTAGTTTGGCGATTTAAGACCGTTCACCCTATTTCTGAGTCCCTTATTACAACCTTTCGTGCCATTTAGGTGCAATGTTTTTCCTGGCAAGCGATAGCGATTCTATAACGTTTGGACATTTGTCTACTTCTACCGAAAAATGTACACATTTATCTCGAAGGGGGATCTTGAGGATTGTTAACCCTCTCCGACATATGACGCGATTTTGAGCCTATTGGGGATACTTTAAAGCCTTTGTTACCATCAGGGGTATTTTGAAACCTTTAGTTTAATTACTTCAAACTCTGCAGTTGTCTTTGAGTTAGCTGTGGGCAGAAAATTAATTTTGGAGAGGTAATTATAAGAGTGAGAGAACTCTTATTTCTTATTGCTGATCTGGCAACCTCTGCGTCATATGTGCGTGAAAGGGTTAAAAGCTTGATGGAGTTCTAGGGAGGAAACTTAAACAAATAATAAAATGATGAATAACTATTCAAATAAATACGCTAATCTCCCCTTAACCCCTTCTGTTCCGGCGAAGTCTTATTTATTATATATATTTTGCCGATTTTGCGCAGCTTAAAAAGGGCCTATGGTAGTAAACAGGGTTAAGTAAGACAGTTCAAAGCCTGCTAATTGCTGGAGGCTCTTCCTAAACTAAATGAAATCGTCTAGTAGTAACCAGTAAATAATGAAAACGACGGAACTGGTTACAAACTGTTACAAAAAACAAAAAAACAAAAAATGCTTAGCGAAAAATGCTGGAAAAGGTGGTTCTATGACTCCAACTTACTGTATGAAGGTAGGGCTTCCCACCGATGACCTAAGCCCGGGAAGCCCAGTGGGTAGGGTAGGTAAAACAAGGCTGGTTGATGTAGGGCTGGGCGAGCAAGCAGACACACCTTGGGAGGGCTACGTCTGCGCGCGCGCGCACACACACACACGCACGCACGCGCGCGCGCGCGCACGCGCACGCACGCGCACGCACACGCGCACACACACACACACACACACACACACACACATTTTGGGCCCAAATTTGGCAAATGAGTTTCAATGCGGATAAATGTAAAGTACTACATGTCGGATACCTAAATGAGAAAGCAAACTATTCGATGAATGGCACTCAGCTTAAGAATGTAAACAGAGAAACTGATCTGGGAGTAACAATATCGAGTAACCTAAAACCGAGTCAACAATGTTCAGAAGTTGTTAAGAAGGCAAACAAAATAATTGGCTTTATAGGCAGGTCATTTGAGCATAAATCCAAAGAAGTTATCCTAACCCTTTACAATTCCTTAGTCCGCCCTCTTCTGGAATACTGCGTTCAATCCTGGTGCCCTTATTACCAAAAAGATATAAACAAGCTAGAACGAGTTCAACGTAGAGTTACCAAAATGATACCTAGCCTAAATAACAAACCATACGAAGAGCGAGCGTCTTAGAGAATTAAATCTATTTCCTTTAACCCAGCGCAGATTAAGAGGCGACTTAATTCAAGTGTTCAAAATCATCTAAGGCATCGACAATATGAACTGTAGTAAGTACTTCACTATCGACCAATCTAATTACACGCGGGGAAACGGTTGCAAAATTATTGGTAAATCTTTTAACTCGCACGAATCTAAGAATTTCTTCTTCAATCGAGTTGTCAACTTGTGGAATGGGCTTCCCCGAGACGTTATAGACTGCAGCACCGTTGATTCATTTAAATTCCGCCTAGACAAATATCTCGCATCAAACCCGCGACTGACTGCGTTTGTAAATGAATAACTTTATCCTCCCCTCAGTTACTAACCCATATGTCCCCTACTAACTTCCTAGTCCTGCCACGTTAGTGGCAGGGCAGTAGTTCCCTTTCCAATGTTCCCTTACCCACTCTAAACCACTGTTTGGACACTTGATCCTCAGTGTTTTGGAGGACAAGCAGCCTAGAAGGGTCACTATATCTGTTGTTGCTTGATTTCCTTTGTACACCCCCCCCCCCCTCCCCTTGGGAGGGCTAGGTCTGCGCGCGCGCACACACACACACACACACACACACACCCACACCCCTTGGGAGAGCTATGTCTGCACACACACACACAGCCCATAGCCTAGTAGGTAGAGCTCTCGTCTCACACACGAGGGGTCGGGGGTTCAATCCCCGGCCGGGCGGAGACAAATTGGGCTTGTCTCCTTTCATGTGTTACCCTCAGTTCACCTAGCTGTAAATAGGTACCTGGAATAAGTGGACGACGTTGTGACGTCCCATCTGGGGTTGGCAAAAATGGTACAAGGCGAGATGGGTATCATATGGTTCACCTAAGCTGATGGCTACCTAAGCCTTCGGGCGAGACGGTACCGTCTATAGTGAGAATGGTACCATACAGATCCACCGTAAGCCTTCGTTTCCGATGTCGCCAATTGGCTAAAAATACAGACTACACACACATCCACAGCCATTCCAACGATACATATAACACCTACACATATAGGAGGCGGGAAATAACGAGCATGCTCACTCCCGCAATACAACTAGAGTAAGTACTAGAGTAAGTACACACCTTCAGAGGGCTAGGTCTGCAAGCAATAGCAGAAGCAGGTGCACACACACACACACGGTGGCCGAGCGCGCTTAGTACTCTGTATTGGGAGCGCTAGCTCTGGTGTCGGGGGTTCGATCCCACGCGCCGGCAGGGGAAGTTCTCTCAAAAACTTTCCCTGGCCGTTAAGGCAAGATCTGGGCGGATCGTCTCGGGGGACCCACAAAGTCTCCTGCCCACGTCCTACTCCCTCGGGAGTATGTAGGCGCTCTCGTTAGCTGCCAGGGTCAGTCTGTTGATCCATTAGGATAAGATCTAGGTTAAGTCTGTATATTTTCAGCCCCATTGGCTGCCGGCTTGAAATAAACCGATTATTATTATTATTATTATTATTTACACACACACACACACACACACACACACACACACACACACACACACACACACACACACCTTGAGAGGGCTAGGTCTGCAAGCAATAGCATAAGCAGGTACACAAACACATATACACACACACACACACAGACACACACACACACACGAGAGACGAGTGGGAGCGGACGTCGTTCGCTGGCGCTCCTCAAACTACCATCTGACTTGCCTAAAGTGGGGTATACAGGAGATTATTGTGTATTGTCCCGCTAATAATATTATTACATGAAAGTGTTCAGTCAAAGCTATTTAAAAAATATGAATGTTTAAACAAAACTTAGAGAGTTTGTTTTGTGAAAACAGCTGGTAAGGCTGGTGACGTCACATGACAACAACAATGGCTGACATAGAAGCCACAGATGTGAGTGGGGAATGTTTTTATGACGAGGAAGGGGATTATTCAGGCTTTCCTGAAGGTAAGGAGGACCAGATCATCTTCCTGAACAGGAATCTGATGGGGCTGATAAAGTGGAGAAAGGAAATGGAGGGGTGGAGGAAGACCATTGGGACTGTAGTGGAAGAGAGTTGTGTCCCGGGGGAGGGTTTAAATGATCTAACTGCTAGGGTCAACGAATTGGTATCTGAGAATGTGGCTTTAAAAGAACAGATTAAGGAATACAAAGAACATTTAAATGAGAGAGTGAAAGAGATAGATGATGGGTATAGGGAGAGGGCTGAGAGAGAGATTCGTGAATTGAGGGAGGAGAATGCTAGGCTAAAACAAGGAGTGGAAACAAATCAGGACAGGACACAAAAAATGGAGGAAGAGGTATCTCAAATGAAAAATGTCTGGGGTGATCGAGTGGGTGAAGCAGAGGTACAACTAAAAGCAATTATTGAGGAGCAAAAGGGACAGCAGGAGGAGAACCTGAACAAGAGGGTAGTTAATGCCATCAGACAAAATGAGAAACAGGTCAGTGATATTATTGATAAGAAGAGATGTGTAATTATGTTTGGAGATGTAGAAGGGGAAATATTAGATAGAAATACGAGAAAGGGTGTGGAGATGAAGAAAGTTGAGAAGATGATTGATGTGATGGATAGACAAGATAAGGAGGGATGGAAGAGAGAGGTAGAGGATTGTTGGAGACTAGGGAAATACAAGAAAGGAGAAATGAGGCCAATGAAGATTATATTTAAGTCAACCAAAGTAGCAGAGGAGGTACTCAGATCCAGCTGGAAGTTAAGTCAGGAGGGGGAATACAGAAATGTTAAACTAAGGAAAGATCTAAATGCGGAAGAGAGGGAAAAATTTAGAGAAATAAATAGAGAAGTCAAAGAAAAGAACGATAATAGATCAGAAGTGGAGAAGGGTTTTTTTTTCTACAGAAACATGGATGGGAAAGTAAGGAAGTGGTACCTGAAGAAGGGGGAGAGGATAGGGGCGGAGGGGGGGAGAAAAGAAGTGGTGGTACAGGAAGAAGGATTGGAGGGAGAGGTGCAACAGGAAATATCAATGGTAGGATAAAGACAGGGAATATCAATCATAATGGTAAAAGCAACAGGTGCAAGATGGTCTATAGCAATGTGGATGGGCTGCTATCAAAGAAATTAGAAATAAACGATTACATCAGACAGGAAGAGCCCTTAATATTGTGTCTATGTGAAACTAAACTAAATAAAGGGATAAGTTTGGAGGGAATGGGATGGAACAACTATAATATCTGGAGAAGGGATAGAGAAGACAAGATGGGGGGAGGGGTGCTAATTCTTACACATAATAAATTGAAAACCAGAATGATTGATCTGAATAATAGTAAAGCGGAAATATTAGCAGTAGAATTGATAGATGATGACAATCAAAAGGCGGATATTGTAGTGGCCTACATGCCGCCCTACACAGGGGCTTGGGAAGAGGAGGAATACAAATTTATCAAAGATGAGATGATTATTTGTATTGAAAAATTAACTCTTAGAAACAATGAATTAATTATAGTAGGGGACTTCAACTGTAAAGAGGTGGATTGGGAGCAGAGAGAAGCTGGTAGCAACGTGAACTCGTGGGGGTATAGGCTACTGGATATGGTAACAGAAAATTTATTGGTGCAAAATATAAAGGAAAATACAAGAAGAAGGGGAAATGATGAAGCATCCAGATTGGACCTAATGTTTACTAGAGACCCAGATGTAATTTCTGATATAAAATACTTACCACCTTTAGGCAAGAGCGATCACGTTGTAATGGATATAGAAATCCTATTGGGTTATTCCAATATGGAGGAGAGGGAGGAGCACAAGGAAACTAGGTTTGACTATGCAAAAGGAGACTACCAATCACTGAGACAATACTTTAGAGATGTTGACTGGAGTGAAATACATCAGAGAAATAGTGTAGACGAGAAGTATGGAGTATTTAAAACAATATATGAAGAAGGAGTTAATAAATATGTTCCTAAACAAGGTAATAGGTCAGCGAAGGTAAAGGATTGGTTTAATGAAAAATGTAGGAAAGCCAAGGAAAAGAGAGACCAAGCGTGGAAGGCAGCTAGAAAAAGGTGTAATAGAGAAACTTGGAACAGATACAAGAGATTAAAAAATGTATATGCTGCAATCAGGAGACAAGAAGCCAGAGAATATGAGAAGAACATTGTGAAAAAATGTAAGAGTGATCCTAAGCTGTTCTATAGGTTTATAAATAGTAAAATGAAGGTAAGGGATAGAATAGTGAGGTTGAAGGTTGAAGGGACCACTTATGATGACGACCAGAATATGTGTGAAATTATGAACAATACACTACACTCAGTATATACTAAAGGTGATAACTTTGAAGAAGTACCGGTAGGTGTAATTGGTGATAAACTGGGAGAGATTAATTTTCTCCCAGAGGAGCTAGTAGAAATAATGAAAGGACTAGATGTGAAAAAAGCAGTGGGACCTGACAATGTAGCGGGATGGATTTTGAAAGAATGTGCTGACGAACTAGTGAAACCCTTATATGAGATAATGAAATACTCTCTGGAAGTGGGAAAATTACCAATGGACTGGAAGAGAGCCAACATTGTACCGATTTATAAAGGTGGGAACAGGGAACATCCATTGAATTATCGACCTGTGTCACTTACTAGTATAGTGTGCAAAATCTGTGAGAAAATAATTAAGAAAAGATGGATGATTTACTTGGAAAAGAATAATCTACTATCTAACAGGCAATTTGGATTCAGGGAGGGTACCTCATGTGTTACAAATCTACTCAGTTTTTATGACAGAGTGGTTGACATATTACAAGAGAGAGATGGATGGGTGGATTGCGTATATATTGACATGAAGAAAGCTTTTGACAGAGTATCGCATAGCAGGCTGAAGTGGAAATTAAAAGAGTATGGAGGGATTCAGGGTAGTTTGTTAAATTGGATGGAGGACTATCTTTCAGAGAGACAGATGAGGACTACTATCAGAGATAAATTTTCTACGTGGAAAGATGTCACAAGTGGAGTTCCGCAGGGAGCGGTGCTGGCTCCCATAATGTTTCTAATATACATTAACGACATGCCAAAGGATATAAATGCATATATGAATATGTTTGCAGATGATGCCAAGATCATGAAGCATATAGAAGATGAAAACAGTGGTAGGGAATTACAGAGGGATTTGGATAGGATAGATCAATGGAGCAAGAAGTGGAAAATGGAATTTAACACAAATAAATGTCATGTAGTGGAAATGGGAGTAAGTAAAAGAAGGCCACATATGGAATATAAGTTAGGAGAAAACACTATTAACCCATCAGAGAAAGAAAAGGACTTAGGGATAACTGTTAGGAGTGATCTTTCACCTGAGAATCATATTAATAAGATAGTGGGAGAAACATATGGACTGCTAAACAGAAAAAAATAGCATTTAACTATATAAACGAGGAGATGCTGGAGAAAATAATAAAAACATTGGTGAGACCAAGACTGGAGTATGCGGCAGTGGTGTGGGCACCACATCTAAAAAAGCATATAAAGAAGCTGGAGAAGGTTCAGAGAGCTGCAACTAGGATGATACCAGAACTGAGAGAATTACCATATGAGGAGATATTAAAGAAATTAGATTTACCATCTCTAATGGATAGGAGGGAGAGAGGCGATATGATTATGATGTACAAATGTGTGAGAGGACTCGAAAAGGTGGACAAGAAGGGTTATATTGTGAAAGATAATGGTAGAACTAGGGGGCATAGATATAAGCTAATGAAAGGAAGATGTAAAGGAGATGTGAGAAAGTATAGTTTCCCTTACAGAAGTATAAGTAAATGGAATCAGTTGGAAGAGGAAGTGGTGTGTGCCAAAAACATTCATATTTTTAAGGCAAAGTTAGATAATTGTAACTCAGGAAGCGGGACAATACGAGCCTAAAAAGCTCAACTCCTGTATACTACAAATAGGTAAATACAAATAGGTAAATACACACACATACACACACACACACACACACACACACACACACACACACACACACACACACACACAATTGCTCTCTCCACTCCCAGAATCTTGCGCAATGTGGCCGAAACAAAGAAGACTCATGATGCACAAAATTGGCCAGGCATCCACATTTCGACCTCCCCTATTTGCATTGCCGGTATAAATATATTCAATAATTCGTCTGACAACCTTAACCCCTTGAAGCTCTGATGCGCTTTAGCAGTTTATTTTGGCTCTCATTAGACGATTTTATGCAGCTTAGGAAGTATCTGTGGGTATTAAGAGGGTAAATACCATCTCAATCAACCCTTTGACTTCCATACACCGTTACTAATCTGAATAAAATCGTCTAATAGTAGCCAGAAAACAGAACAGAAACGCGTATTGGAGCTTGAAAGGGTTAAGGGAGGGATGGTTGTTATTTTCTGCCCCCCCCCCCCCCTTCTCTCCCTCATGCTTAGCCCCATTAGTTTTGAATTTTTAAGACGTTCGCTACATTAGTTTGGCTGGCGTCGTTTTTTCCTCGCGAGCGATAGCGAACCTGCAATTTTAGGAGGAATCGGGCTTCGGCCGGAATATTTTTCTACCGAAAAATGTACAAAGTTATATCGAAGGGGGATCTAGGGGGTGTTTTTTTTAAAGCTTGATGTTGGTCTAGCGAGGAAGAAAACCAAGTAAATAAATATATAAAGACAAAACAAATAAGGGGAGATTTCCACTTGAGGGACTTCTTTCTTGACCCCTTTCTCCCTCATGTCTAGCCCCATTGCTTTTGAGATTTTAAGACTTTTACCCCATTAGTTTGGTGATTTTAAGAATTTCTGCCCCCATTATGTCAATTTTAAGACCTTTCGTGCCATATAGGTGTCGATTTTATTCTGGCGAGCGATAGCGAGCCTGTAATTTAAGAGTCACCGGCCTTTGGCCGGGACATTTTCTACCGAAAAATGTACAAATTTATCTTGAAAGGGGGTCAAGGGTTGAAATTATAAGATTGCTGGAGGAGTAGGAAACAACTAAAAACCTCCCCTTAACCCTTTAACAAGACACTTTAGCTTGAATATGACACAGTGCAACATATGACACAGTGCAACATATGACACAGTGCAACATATAACACAGTGCAACATATGACACAGTGCAACATATGACACAGTGCAACATATGACACAGTGCAACATATGGATCACCGAATTGGCAAGTTCATTTGGGTGGTCCTCGAATGTCTGTACGAATATGGGTCCTTCATTAAGGGGAGATTTCCACTTGAGGGATTTTTTTTCTTTACCCCCTTCTGCCTCATGTTTAGCCCCATTGCTTTTTGAGATTTGAAGACGTTCGCCCCATTAGTTTGGCGATTTTAAGAACTTTCACCCAATTTATATCACTATTAAGACCTTTCGTCCCATTTAGGTGTCGATTTTTTCCTGTCGAGCGATAGCGAGCCTGCAATTTAAGAGGAATCGGCCTTCGGCCGGGAAATTTTTCTACCGAAATTTCAAGCTTGATGGAAGTCTAGGAAACACACTAAAAACCTCCCCTTAACCCCTTGAGGATTATGACGAGTTTTGGCGGTTTATTATTAGACGAATTTATTCACTTTTGGAAGAACTAGTGGGAACAAGGGAGTTAATTGAGATAGCTCGGACCCACTTGATTCCTGGAGGTCCTTCATAAATGGCACAAAATCGCTTAATAATAATAATAATAATAATAATAATAATAATAAAAATAGTGTAATAATACGTTTTCAAATATTGAAAGTTAACTAGGATGATTTTGTATTATTATTATATATATATATACTGTATATATAGATTTTTTTTTTTTTTTTTTTTTAATGCTCGCGTGGATCAAATAAAGAGTGTATTTATAGAGTGTACTACCAACAATGTGCAGTCATAAATCTCTTTATTAAATTACCCGTGTGTACAATACGAATTAACATCCACATTTCTTTTCCGACATATATATTCATTAACTACAGAAGAAACTTTGCAATATATTTAGTATGCAACTACACTAATATTATTTTTTACGAATAATTTTGCATACGAATAGTTGAAATAAAACAGTCACGTGTAGCGAAAGAAGAATTACTATTTAAGGGAGCCCACCTCGCTTTTTGTTTTATATTTCTCTCCCTCTCTCTTTGGCTTGTATCCATTCGGCCCCATTCAGCCTACTGTTTTAAGACGTTTACCCCCCATTCAGGTGTCAATATTTTCCTGGCGAGCGGTAGCGAGCCAGCATATATATATTTTTGTTTTGACAGCAAGCTAAATTTTCTACATTTTTCGATAGAAAAAGGTCTCCGGCGAAGCCGGATTTCTTCCATACAATGCTGGCTCGCTATCGCTCGCCAGGAAGAAATCGACACTTGGATGGGGATAAACGTCTTAAAACAGTTGGCTAAATGGGGCCGAATGGATACAAGCCAGGGAAAGAGAGAAAAAGAGAGAAAGATAAAAAAAAACGGTGACCCCCCATAAGCTTAACACAACTCTTCACCCCGACAGTATAGATTTGGAGGATTCGAACCCAGGACATAAAGGTTAACTCTTTCTGTACCGGTGCCGTTCTTTAAACTTAATTCTGGCAAAAAAAAAAAAAAAAAAAATATATACTGTATATATATATATATATACCGGTATATATAATAATAATAATAATAATAATAATAATAATAATAATAATAATATAGCTTTAGCTTGATGGAGGTCTAGGGAGGAAACTTTTGATTTTTTTTTATATACAGTATACCGGTATATACTGTATATATATATATATATATATATATATATATATATATATATATATATATATATAATGAACAAATAGATATGCCCATTCCCCCTTAATATAAACCCACTAATATAACTATTCCGAAAAGCCTCCCTGTCCGTTGCCCAATACTGTCTGGTGTTCGTACTAAATCATTCTATAAGGCATAACTTTCGACCCCGCGCGGAGAGAAACCCTCGACCCAACTTCCCAAACTAAGACCCCCTTCACTAAATTTACGATGACATTTAGGGGGGTAGTGCTTGTTTTTAAGGGGGTAGTGCTTGTTGTTTGGTCTATGTATATATTTATTTAATTTTGAGTGTCCTCGCTTTACCTCCATCAAGCTTAAGGGGAGGTTTTTAGTTTGTTTCCTACTCTTCCAGCAATCTTAAAATGTCACCCCCTTGATCCCCTTTCAAGATAAATTTGTACATTTTTCGGTAGAAAAATGTCCCGGCCGAAGGCCGGTTACTCTTAAATTACAGGCTCGCTATCGCTCGCCAGGATAAAATCGACGCCTAAATGGCACGAAAGGTCTTAAAATTGACAGATTGGGGCGGAAATTCTTAAAATCACCAAACTAATGAGGCAAACGTCTTAAAATCTCAAAAGCGATGGGGAGAAAAGGGGTCAAGAAAAAAGTCCTTCAAGTGGAAACCTCCCCTTAAAGGAACACCCTCTAGATCCCCTTTCAAGACAAATTTGTAAATTTTTCGGTAGAAAAATGTCCCGACCGAAGGCCGGTTTCTTCTAAAATGTCAGGCTCGCTATCGGTCGCCAAGAAAAAAATCGACACCTAAATGACACGAAAGGTTAATATTGACAAAGACCCGAGTCGAAAGGTCTCAAAATCGCCAAACTAACGGAACGAACGTCTTAATACCCTCAAAACTAATATGCTAGACATGAAGGAGAAGAGGGACCAGAAAAAGCGACCTATCTCCCCTTAAAAAATAAAACACCCGACGAGGCGGAATATATAAACTTGAATTATTATTATGGTATTATGATGGCCGCATGATTTATCGTTCCTGATTGCCGAGTCCATTAATGAGACGCTTCTAGCATCTAATTCGGCGAGGCGTTCCTTTAATTCGGCGAGGCGTTCCTTTAATTCGGCGAGGCGTTCCTTTAATGGATCGGGTTTGTTGTTGGGTTTTTTGTTTGTTTTTTGGTCTATTCATTCATATGTTCCTTAGTGTTCTCGCTAGACCTTCATCAAGCTTAGAAAAACACCCCCTTCAAGATAAAATTTTACATTTTTCGGTAGAAAATGTCCTGGCCGAAGGCCGATTCCTCTTAAAATTTCAGGCTCGCTAACGCTCGCCAGGAAATAATCGACATCTAAATGGTACGAAAGGTCTTAAAATTGACAACGAAATGGGGCGAAAGGTGTTAAAATCGCCAAAAAAATGGGCCGAACGTCTTATAATCTAAAAAAAAAATGGGGCTAAACATGAGGAGGAAGGAGGTCCAGAAAACCGGCCCATCTCCCCCTTAAGGGGATATTTATATATAATTGTTCATATAATAATGTATCCATCATTGTCTGTTGTTGCCTCCCAAGACCTCCATCACGCTTAAAAAATACCCCCCTTAAACCCCCCATCGAGATTAATTTGTACATTTTTGATAGAAATGGGTACAAAAGGGTAAAGTATCCAGTTCCTGCAGGATAAAATAGACACCTAAATGGCATAAAAGGTCTGAAATCACCAAACTAATGGAACGAACACAGTTTCAGAACCAACGGGGCTAAACATAAGGGAGAAGGGGGTGCAGGAAAAAATATACGTCTCCTCTTAAATTTACGGTCGATAACTCAACTGGTCGCTCATATTAGGACCTGGAGTTTGGGGTGTTGAGGCTTCCGGCACCGATTATATATATATATATATATATATATATATATATATATATATATATATATATATATATATATAAGGCCCCACCCCTTTCCCATTCTTAAGTAAGCCATTTTAGCTTTACAGAAGAGCGACCATTGCATTACCGCATGTCCACAAACATTTCAGTAATGTAAGCATGTTTTCGCATATATATATTTTTGTTTTGACAGCAAGCTAATTTTTACATTTTTCGACAGAAAAATGTCTTCGGCGAAGCCGGATTTCTCCATACAATGCTGGCGAGCGATATCGACACCTGAATGGGGATAAACGTCTTAAAACAGTTGGCTGAATGGGGCCGAATGGATTAAGTGACAAATACAAAGTGGTGTACTATCTGTCGTATTCTAGTTCCCTTATAGTTTATCTTATTGTACAGTCGCGCTAATAAGTCATGTCCCAGCTGTCATTACGTTTGGCTTGTTCTGTGCTGTATTAATGTCTGTCAGATGTTGAATAGGGTGGGTAAGTGTAGGAAGATGTTTGTATATTTCAATCTAGGTTTTTTTTTTTGTCTTCTTTTGTCTCGAACCAAGTGGTAAATTCGTCCATGTAGTATTTATTGTGTGTGTATATTACGCTCAAATTATGGGGAGGTTTTCACTTGAGAGAATTTTTTTTCTGGACCCCTTTCTCCCTCATGTATAGCCCCATTGTGTTTGAGATTTTAAGACGTTCGCCCCATTAGTTTGATGATTTTAAGAACGTTAGCCCCAATTCTGTTAATTTCGTGGCATTTAGGTGTCGATTTTTCCCGGCAAGCGATAGTGTGCCTGTAATGTAAGAGGAACCGGCCTACGGCCGGGCAATTTTCTACTGAAAAAAATTACACATTTATCTTGAAAGGGAGTCTAGTCGGTGTAATTTTAAGCTTGGTAGAGGTTTAGGAATCAAACTAAAAACTAAAGGCTATTGCACGTACGAAAAACAATCCATTTGACATAATGACATAGTGTTAAGAGGCGGTATTTAGTTTGTTCCCTAGACCTCCATCAAGCTTAAAATTACACCCCCTTGAGTCCCTTTCAAGATAAATTTGTACATTTTTCGGTAGAAAAATTTCCCGGCCGAAGTCCGGTTCCTCTTAAATTACAGGCTCGCTATCGCTCGCCAGGATAAAATAGACACCCGAATTGCACGAAAGGTCTTAATATGGGGTGAAATTTCTTAAAATCGCTAAAGTAATGGGGCAAACGTTTTATAATATCAAAAGTAATGGGGCTAAACATGAGGGAGAAAGGGGTCAAGAAAAAAGTCCCTCAAGTGGAAATCTCCCCACATTATAGCCTAAATATAGCACCAGGGATTTTTGAGATTGTTTTGCCTTCTATTATCTCATCACAATTGTCTCTCTATTATCTCATCACAATTGTCTCTCTATTATCTCATCACAATTGTCTCTCTATTATCTCATCACAATTGTCTCTCTATTATCTCATCACAATTGTCTCTCTATTATCTCATCACAATTGTCTCTCTATTATCTCATCACAATTGTCTCTCTATTATTCTAACCAATATCAGAGCGGTACTGTATTTCCCCCCCCCCAAAAAAAAAAAAAAAAAAAACCCATCGAGATATATTTGTAAATTTTTCGGTAGTATAAACTGAAGGCTGGTTCTTCTTAAATTGCAGGATCGCTATCGCTCGCCAGGAAAATTCACCATCTAATTGGCACGAAATTGACAAAGGAATAGGGTGAAAGATCTTAAAATAGCCAAACTAATGGGGCGAACATATTCAAATCTCAAAATTAATGGGGGCTAAGCATGAGGAAGAAGGTGGTCCAGAAAACAAAATACACCCCTTAACCCGATCTGCCGCGCCCAGTCGCCACATCCGCATTCAGCACATCCAGCTAGGTTTCTGCCTTCTATAATTAACATCATAATTCAAGCCAAGTGTTTTTATTGCTTGTTTAGGAGTTAATAGGCGAGTGGATCATGGGAGTGTATAGACGAAGAAGGGGTTAATAGGAGTTACTAGGCGATTGGATCATGGGAGTGTATAGACGAAGAAGGAGTCATTACTTGTATGTGGCATACTTAGTCCAAGGATATAATGTGTATATATATATATATATACTGTATATATATATATATATATATATATATATTAAGATACCATCCCTTAAGGGAAGGCAGACCGTTTGTTTGGTCTATTAATTCATTTATTCATATATTGTTTAGTTTCCTCCCTAGACCTCCATCAAGGTTAGAAAAACACCCCCTAGACCCTCCTTCAAGGTAAATTTGTACATTTTTCGGTAGAAAAATGTCCCGGCCGTAGGCCGATTCCTCTTAAAATTGCAGGTTCGCTATCGCTCGCCAGGAAATAATCGATACCTAAATGGCACAAAAGGTCTTAAAATTGACAACGAAATGGGGGGAAAGGTGTTAAAATCGCCAAACTAATGGGCCGAACGTCTTATAATTTCAAAACTAGTGGGGCTAAACATTAGGGAGAAGGGGGTCCAGAAAAACGGTCTGCCTCCCCTGAATATCGTCGATGGAGGGTCCTTAATTTGATTGGCTGGGTAGACGACTGTATGCACGAGTCCAACATGGATGAAACACAAGACACAGTGACACAAAGAGGTACAATTGATATGAGTAATAAATCAGAAGCATAAGGAAGGTTAACGAAAGTGGAGACTAAGTAAACCCCTTCAATATTTGAATGTTGTAATTTGTACATAAATGTCACTGTTTAGATTAATTGTATATATAGTTGTCCTCGTACATATTCTTATTTAAACCCTTTTCAAATCCATTGTTTTGTTGATATGATTAGCTTCTTCCCTAAGATGAAGTCATTTTTAAGCGAGCGAAAGGCATATAGATCCTGGGCTCGTTCTTGTCGTTGTTACTGTTGTTTTTCTTTTTATAAAGCAAAGTGCTCTCAACAAGGATCTCCCACATGAGGGAGAGAGGAGGAAACCGTTTGAGTTATTCTATCAAATAGAAGGCCCAATTTAACCGTTAGCCACAAGTCGACTGCTAGGCTCGATTCGACCTATAGTCCCAAGTGGGCCAAAACGGCTGCAACTCAAATTGACACACAATTCAAATGAATCGATGCCTAAAAGTGGCCATATGGCCCAGAACGACCGTGTGAATCGACATAAATCTGTCGCAGCGCAAAAAAGGTCGTTCGTGCTCATTTTGCCGCGTACCAAAATGGACTCGTGTCCCAAGTACAACACAGCTAATAAACTCTCCATGATGCATGCTGCACAGTACAACACAGCTAATAAACTCTCCATGATGCATGCTGCACAGTACAACACAGCTAATAAACTCTCCATGATGCATGCTGAACAGTACAACACAGCTAATAAACTCTCCATGATGCATGCTGCACAGTACAACACAGCTAATAAACTCTCCATGATGCATGCTGCACAGTACAACACAGCTAATAAACTCTCCATGATGCATGCTGCACAGTACAACACAGCTAATAAACTCTCCATGACGCATGCTGCACAGTACAACACAGCTAATAAACTCTCCATGATGCATGCTGCACAGTACAACACAGCTAATAAACTCTCCATGATGCATGCTGCACAGTACAACACAGCTAATAAACTCTCCATGATGCATGCTGCACAGTACAACACAGCTAATAAACTCTCCATGATGCATGCTGCACAGTACAACACAGCTAATAAACTCTCCATGATGCATGCTGCACAGTACAACACAGCTAATAAACTCTCCATGATGCATGCTGCACAGTACAACACAGCTAATAAACTCTCCATGATGCATGCTGCACAGTACAACACAGCTAATAAACTCTCCATGATGCATGCTGCACAGTACAACACAGCTAATAAACTCTCCATGATGCATGCTGCACAGTACAACACAGCTAATAAACTCTCCATGATGCATGCTGCACAGTACAACACAGCTAATAAACTCTCCATGATGCATGCTGCACAGTACATCACAGCTAATAAACTCTCCATGATGCATGCTGCACAGTACAACACAGCTAATAAACTCTCCATGATGCATGCTGCACAGTACAACACAGCTAATAAACTCTCCATGATGCATGCTGCACAGTACAACACAGCTAATAAACTCTCCATGATGCATGCTGCACAGTACAACACAGCTAATAAACTCTCCATGATGCATGCTGCACAGTACAACACAGCTAATAAACTCTCCATGATGCATGCTGCACAGTACAACACAGCTAATAAACTCTCCATGATGCATGCTGCACAGTACAACACAGCTAATAAACTCTCCATGATGCATGCTGCACAGTACAACACAGCTAATAAACTCTCCATGATGCATGCTGCACAGTACAACACAGCTAATAAACTCTCCATGATGCATGCTGCACAGTACAACACAGCTAATAAACTCTCCATGATGCATGCTGCACAGTACAACACAGCTAATAAACTCTCCATGATGCATGCTGCACAGTACAACACAGCTAATAAACTCTCCATGATGCATGCTGCACAGTACAACACAGCTAATAAACTCTCCATGATGCATGCTGCACAGTACAACACAGCTAATAAACTCTCCATGATGCATGCTGCACAGTACAACACAGCTAATAAACTCTCCATGATGCATGCTGCACAGTACAACACAGCTAATAAACTCTCCATGATGCATGCTGCACAGTACAACACAGCTAATAAACTCTCCATGATGCATGCTGCACAGTACAACACAGCTAATAAACTCTCCATGATGCATGCTGCACAGTACAACACAGCTAATAAACTCTCCATGATGCATGCTGCACAGTACAACACAGCTAATAAACTCTCCATGATGCATGCTGCACAGTACAACACAGCTAATAAACTCTCCATGATGCATGCTGCACAGTACAACACAGCTAATAAACTCTCCATGATGCATGCTGCACAGTACAACACAGCTAATAAACTCTCCATGACGCATGCTGCACAGTACATCACAGCTAATAAACTCTCCATGATGCATGCTGCACAGTACAACACAGCTAATAAACTCTCCATGATGCATGCTGCACAGTACAACACAGCTAATAAACTCTCCATGATGCATGCTGCACAGTACATCACAGCTAATAAACTCTCCATGATGCATGCTGCACAGTACAACACAGCTAATAAACTCTCCATGATGCATGCAGCACAGTACAACACAGCTAATAAACTCTCCATGATGCATGCTGCACAGTACAACACAGCTAATAAACTCTCCATGATGCATGCTGCACAGTACATCACAGCTAATAAACTCTCCATGATGCATGCTGCACAGTACAACACAGCTAATAAACTCTCCATGATGCATGCTGCACAGTACAACACAGCTAATAAACTCTCCATGATGCATGCTGCAGAGTACAACACAGCTAATAAACTCTCCATGATGCATGCTGCACAGTACAACACAGCTAATAAACTCTCCATGACGCATGCTGCACAGTACAACACAGCTAATAAACTCTCCATGATGCATGCTGCACAGTACATCAAAATGGCCCTGCAGAGCTACTCAAATTCGTCCGTGGCTTAAAACGCCCTAAAGAAGAGTTGGATATAGAAAATATTAATCAGAAAATATGCCTAGTTATAAACAACACTCAAAACAGGACAGTAACTTTCAACATGAACTTCAAACATTGCAAACAACAAGGGGAGATGTTGCAAAATGTTGTTATCCCCGAATTTCACCTGATCTGATGTTGGTGATGTAAAAGTGCATTATAGTTATTAAACAAGGTGTATGCATATATATTCGTTTATCTACGTAAGTATGAGATCAGGTGTACGAGGATTTCGTCAGGAATTGATGTAAGTCGATGATAAGTAGGTAAATGCACTTGGGATTCAACGTAAATAATTGGCTATATGGATTTTGTGGATAGGTAATACTGTCAATGCTGGTAGATGCATAGGCTAATAGAGTTGTAACTATTTCTATTAACGGTGTCTATTTTTGTTTACCATATTTGTAAAGGTACCATATACAGTATGCAATAGGTGGTACGTGGGTAATATACAGGCAATAGGTGGAAAGACGAGGGCTGATACCTAGAGAAAAGCTGGGCACTAAATTAGCAGATTGAACATTCGGTATAAACAAGCAGAGTAAGACCTTGAGACGAGTTGGACAATAAGATGGCTGATTGACAAATGGTGTTGAGTAATAAAGAAATAAGTGGTGGGTGTATGTGAGTGGACAATGTGGTGGGTGTATATGTGAGTGGGCCATGTGGTGGGTGTATATGTGAGTGGGCTATGTGGTGGGTGTATGTGAGTGGACAATGTGGTGGGTGTATATGTGAGTGGGCCATGTGGTGGGTGTATATGTGAGTGGGCTATGTGGTGGGTGTATATGTGAGTGGGCGAGAGGTAGGTGGAGCCTGCAGGGGTATATGGGCAAATAGTGATGAACAGAGGAATGCCCATCCTTTGTTTGGGGGTCAATGTGGTTTCTGTAAAATGAATACTAAATAGACAACCGTGGGTGTAGATGAGGGAGTACGTGGTGGAGAGGTGGGGAGAAGGGGTGAGGTTGTAAGGGGTGATGTTTTAAGGGGTGGAGCTAGAGGTGGGGAGAAGGGGTGAGGTTGTAAGGGGGGATGTTTTAAGGGGTGGAGCTAGAGGTGGGGAGAAGGGGTGAAGTTGTAAGGGGTGATGTTTTGGGAGGTGGGGAGAAGGGACGAGGTTGTAAAGGGTGGTGTTTTGAGTGGTGGGGAGAAGGGACGAGGTTGCAACGGGTGATGTTTTGAGTGGTGGGGAGGTGGGGAGAAGGGACGAGGTTGTACAGGGTGATGTTTTGAGTGGTGGGGAGAAAGGACGAGGTTGTAAAGGGTGATGTTTTGAGTGGTGGGGAGAAGGGACGAGGTTGTAAAGGGTGATGTTTTGAGTGGTGGGGAGAAGGGACGAGGTTGTAAAGCGTGATGTTTTGAGTGGTGGGGAGGTGGGGAGAAGGGACGAGGTTGCAACGGGTGGTGTTTTCGGGTGTAAGGTGGGTGTGTGGGTATTGTGTGCGGGTGTCTAAGGTTGCCAAGGGTGGAAGGTGGGTGAATGTGTGTCTTAGGTTGCAAGGGGTGGTGTTTTCGAGAGCAAAGAGAGAGAGAGAGAGCTTTTTCCTATAATTGAAGTTAGACTAATTGGTCTGTAATTACTTGCTTTGGCCTTGCTACCGTTCTTGTATATTGACGTAATGTTCGCATCTTTCCAATCACTCGGTACAATCCCCTGTAGTAATGATAAGTTAAATAGCTGTGACAGGGGTTTTGTTATCTCGTCCTTAATATTCTTAATTATTTTCGGGTGGAGCATGTCGGGTCCCGGAGTTATATTTACATTTAAATTACTCAATTTGCTTTGTACTTAGCTAACACTAATGATGAAATCTCCTACCACATGAGTTAAGGTGTTATTTTCAGGGGTATGATCGATAACTTCTTCTGTGAAAACTGAACTAAAATATTTGTTGAGAGAGAGAGAGCGAGAGCGAGAGAGAGAGAGAGTGTGTGTGTGTGTGTGTGTGTGTGTGTGTGTGTGTGTGTGTGTGTGTGTGTGTGTGTGTGTTAATTTTTGGTAACATGTCTTTACTTAAGCGTTGTTTCCACACAGCGATTTTGATTAGTTGTTTTGTCTTTTTACTGTGTTCGTATGCGTTTGGTTTGTTTACTTTGCAAGTTTTACATTATACAAAGTATAACTCATATAGTACCAGACCTGAGTTGCCGGCACATGTTGAAGGACAAAGCGCTCGTGTGACATAGCAATACTATATCTATATTTATGCAATACAATACTATATACTATAATCTATGCATATATATTGTGTGTTCTCTCCCCCCCCCCCCACCACCCATTCCACTATCATACATCCTCTTGGTATGCATCTGGCCAAAGGGTTATAGCTGGTGGCAGGAAGAAATATGGTAAACTTAAAATATCAAGCCATCAACCCGTAAAAACCCGACATAAACCCCGGACAATAGCAACTATACGAGCTTATTATAAAATACAACTAACCCTAAGGTGTCCGGTAAGATGAACAATACAGGTATAAATTTGTTAAGGGGAGGTGGGTCGTTTTTCTGGTCTCCCTTCTTCCTCATGCTTAGCCCCATTTGTTTATAAATTTGATGACGTTCGGCTCATTAACCCTCTCCGACATATGACGCAATTTTGAGCCTATTGGGGATACTTTAAAGCCTTTGTTACCATCAGGGGTATTTAGAAACCTTTAGTTTAGTTACTTCAACCTCTGCAGTTGTCTTTGAGTTAGCTGTGTTGAGCCTATTGGGGATACTTTAAAGCCTTTGTTACCATCAGAGGTACTTAGAAACCTTTAGTTTAGTTACTTCAACCTCTGCAGTTGTCTTTGAGTTAGCTGTGGGCAGAAAACTAATTTTGGAGAGGTAATTATAAGAGTGAGAGAACTCTATTTCTTATTGCTAATCTGGCAACCTCTGCGTCATATGTGCGTGAAAGGGTTAACTTGGCGATTTTAAGACTATTTAAGGGGAACCGACCTTTGGCCGGGTCACTTTTTCTATCGGAAAAAAAATACAATTTTATCTTGAAGGAGGATCTTTGGGGATGTTTTGTTTAAGCTTGATGGAGGTCTAGGGGGGAAACTAAAAATATTATACAAATAAAATATATAAATTAGCAAATATATACGCCCAGAGCGTCAATCGGCATACGTGTACGGTCGCGCTAATAAGTCATGTCCCAGCTGTCATTACGTTTGGCTTGCTCTGTGCTGTATTAATGTCTGTCAGATGTTGAATAGGGTGGGTAAGTGTAGGAACTTGTTTGTATATTTCACTCGATATGAAGAAATGAAGCTTAGATATTGCTGATACCAATGATTGATCGAAATATACTTGGTGCCGAGACATCACTTATTAGCGCGACTGTACAGCAGGAAAACTGAAGTGTATCTAGTCGGTATATTGGAGGTGTATTGAATCCAAAGGAGATATTACCCTGTCGTCCGATAATGGCTCAATTTCTTCATAGTTTTCCCTGTTTACGTTTGACGTGAAGAGATACAGTCAAGTCCCGCTATATACGAAATTAAACATAGGTAAGGCTAAACAAGGGCGCAGGATATCATGTTATAACCTTCATTTTAAGGGGGGAATGGGCGTATTTATTGGCTTATTTATTTATTTTGAGTTTCCTCCCTAAATTATACGAACGGTGTTAATATTGACAAAAAATGGGGCGAAAGATCTTAAAATCACCAATCTATTGGGGCGAACGTCTTAAAATGTCAAAATTAGTGGGGCTAAACATGAAGGGGAAGGGGGGGGGAGGGGGGGGGCAGGAAAAAGCCACCATCCCCCCATTAAAATGTCCGACCTACTTTCTACTGCACCTACTGACCTTACTGACTGACTGACTACTTTCAACGTCAGTCCATCTCTACAATACGGTATTATTAATTAACCCTTTCAACGCCAGTCCATCTCTACAATACAGTATTATTAATTAACCCTTTCAACGTCAGTCCATCTCTACAATACAGTATTATTAATTAACCCTTTCAACGCCAGTCCATCTCTACAATACAGTATTATTAATTAACCCTTTCAACGCCAGTCCATCTCTACAATACAGTATTATTAATTAACCCTTTCTGTACCAGCGACGTCTCTTAGATTTTATTCCAGCTATACCTAAATTATTTTATGCAGCTCAGGAAGGATCTGTGGTAGTTACAAGGGTTGTTTGAAATAGTTGTGTAGTGAGACTGTGTAGTGAGACTGTTTAGTGAGACTGGGTAGAGAGACTGTTTAGTGAGACTGGGTAGTGAGACTGTGTTGTGAGACTGGGTAGAGAGACTGTGTAGTGAGACTGGGT
Source organism: Lithodes maja (assembly GCA_037953745.1). NCBI lineage: Eukaryota > Metazoa > Arthropoda > Malacostraca > Decapoda > Lithodidae > Lithodes > Lithodes maja. The sequence goes on from JBAKBP010028962.1 coordinate 22,286, forward strand.
AGAGAGACTGTGTAGTGAGACTGGGTAAAGGACTGGATAGAGACTGTGTAGTGACACTGGGTAGTGAGACTGGGTAAAGGACTGGGTAGAGAGACTGGGTAGAGAGACTGGGTAGTGAGACTGTGTAGTGAGACTGGGTAAAGGACTGGATAGAGAGACTGTGTAGTGCCACTGGGTAGTGAGACTGGGTAAAGGACTGGGTAGAGAGACTGGGTAGTGAGACTGTGTAGTGAGACTGGGTAAAGGACTGGATAGAGAGACTGTGTAGTGACACTGGGTAAAGGACTGGATAGAGAGACTGTGTAGTGAGACTGGATAGTGAGACTGGGTAGTGAGACTGTGTAGTGAGACTGGGTAGTGAGACTGGGTAGAGAGACTGAGTAGAGAGACTGGGTAGTGAGACTGTGTAGTGAGACTGGGTAGTGAGACTGGGTAGTGAGACTGGGTAGTGAGACTGAGTAGTGAGACTGGGTAGAGACTGGATAGAGAGACTGGGTAGTGAGACTGGATAGTGAGACTGTGTAGTGAGACTGGGTAGTGAGACTGGGTAGTGAGACTGTGTAGTGAGACTGTGTAGTGAGACTGTGTAGTGAGACTGGGTAGTGAGACTGGGTAGAGACTGGATAGAGAGACTGTAGTGAGACTGGGTAGTGAGAGGTAAAGGACTGGATAGAGACTGTGTAGTGAGACTGTGTAGTGAGACTGGGTAGTGAGACTGTGTAGTGAGACTGGGTAGTGAGACTGGGTAGTGAGACTGGGTAGAGACTGTGTAGTGAGACTGTGTAGTGAGACTGGGTAGTGAGACTGGATAGTGAGACTGGATAGTGAGACTGTGTAGTGAGACTGGGTAGTGAGACTGGGTAGTGAGACTGGGTAGAGACTGTGTAGTGAGACTGGGTAGTGAGACTGGGTAGTGAGACTGGGTAGTGAGACTGGGTAAAGGACTGGATAGAAAGACTGTGTAGTGAGACTGTGTAGTGAGACTGTGCAGTGAGACTAGGTAGTGAGACTGGATAGTGAGACTGGGTAGTGAGACTGGGTAGAGAGACTGGGTAGAGAGACTGGGTAGTGAGACTGTGTAGTGAGACTGGGTAGTGAGACTGTGTAGTGAGACTGGGTAGTGAAACTGGGTAGTGAGACTGGGTAGAGACTGGATAGAGAGACTGTGTAGTGAGACTGGGTAGTGAGACTGGATAGTGAGACTGTGTAGTGAGACTGTGTAGTGAGACTGTGTAGTGAGACTGTGTAGTGAGACTGTGTAGTGAGACTGGGTAGTGAGACTGGGTAGAGAGACTGGGTAGTGAGACTGGGTAAAGGACTGGATAGAGAGACTGTGTAGTGAGACTGGGTAGAGAGACAGGGTAGTGAGACTGTGTAGTAGTGAGACTGTGTAGTGAGACTGGGTAGTGACTGGATAGAGAGACTGTGTAGTGAGACTGTGTAGTGAGACTGGGTAGTGAGACTGGGTAGTGAGACTGGGTAGTGAGACTGGGTAGTGAGACTGTGTAGTGAGACTGTGTAGTGAAACTGGGTAGCCTAGTGAGACTGGGTAGCCTAGTGAGACTGGGCAGTAAGACTGTGTAGTGAGACTGTGTAGTGAGACTGGGTAGTGAGACTGGGCAGTGAGACTGTGTAGTGAGACTGTGTAGTGAGACTGGGTAGTGAGAGTGTGTAGTGAGACTGTGTAGTGAGACTGGGTAGAGAGACTGGGTAGTGAGACTGTGTAGTGAGACTAGGTAGTGAGACTAGGTAGTGAGACTGGGTAGAGACTGGATAGATAGACTGTGTAGTGAGACTGTGTAGTGAGACTGTGTAGTGAGACTGGATAGTGAGACTGGGTAGTGAGACTATAGTGAGACTGAGTAGAGAGACTGTGTAGTGAGACTGTGTAGTGAGACTGTGTAGTGAGACTGTGTAGTGAGACTGTGTAGTGAGACTAGGTAGTGAGACTAGGTAGTGAGACTGGATAGATAGACTGTGTAGTGAGACTGGGTAGAGAGACTGGGTAGTGAGACTGGGTAGTGAGACTGTGTAGTGAGACTGGGTAGAGAATGGATAGAGACTGTGTAGTGAGACTGTGTAGTGAGACTGGATAGTGAGACTGGGTAGTGAGACTGGGTAGTGAGACTGGGTAGTGAGACTGGGTAAAGGACTGGATAGAAAGACTGTGTAGTGAGACTGTGTAGTGAGACTGGGTAGTGAGACTGGGTAGTGAGACTGGGTAGTGAGACTGTGTAGTGAGACTGGGTAGTGAGACTGGGTAGTGAGACTGGGTAGAGACTGGATAGAGAGACTGTGTAGTGAGACTGGGTAGTGAGACTGGATAGTGAGACTGGATACTGAGACTGTGTAGTGAGACTGTGTAGTGAGACTGGGTAGTGAGACTGTGTAGTGAGACTGTGTAGTGAGACTGTGAAGTGAGACTGGGTAGTGAGACTGGGTAGTGAGACTGGGTAGTGAGACTGGGTAGAGACTGGATAGAGAGTCTGTGTAGTGAGACCGGGTAGTGAAACTGGGTAGAGAGACTGGGTAGAGAGCCTGGGTAGTGAGACTGTGTAGTAGTGAGACTGTGTAGTGAGACTGTGTAGTGAGACTGGGTAGAGACTGGATAGAGAGACTGTGTAGTGAGACTGTGTAGTGAGACTGGGTAGTGAGACTGGGTAGTGAGACTGGGTAGTGAGACTGGGTAGTGAAACTGGGTAGTGAGACTGTGTAGTGAGACTGTGTAGTGAAACTGGGTAGCCTAGTGAGACTGGGTAGCCTAGTGAGACTGGGCAGTGAGACTGTGTAGTGAGACTGTGTAGTGAGACTGGGTAGTGAGACTGGGCAGTGAGACTGTGTAGTGAGACTGTGTAGTGAGACTGGGTAGTGAGAGTGTGTAGTGAGACTGTGTAGTGAGACTGGGTAGAGAGACTGGGTAGTGAGACTGTGTAGTGAGACTAGGTAGTGAGACTAGGTAGTGAGACTGGGTAGAGACTGGATAGAGAGACTGTGTAGTGAGACTGGGTAGTGAGACTGGATAGTGAGACTGTGTAGTGAGACTGGGTAGTGAGACTGTGTAGTGAGACTGTGTAGTGAGACTGGGTAGTGAGACTGGGTAGAGACTGGATAGAGAGTCTGTGTAGTGAGACCGGGTAGTGAAACTGGGTAGAGAGACTGGGTAGTGAGACTGGGTAAAGGACTGGATAGAGAGACTGTGTAGTGAGACTGGGTAGAGAGACTGGGTAGTGAGACTGTGTAGTAGTGAGACTGTGTAGTGAGACTGGGTAGTGACTGGATAGAGAGACTGTGTAGAGAGACTGTGTAGTGAGAATGTGTAGTGAGACTGTGTAGTGAGACTGGGTAGTGAGACTGGGTAGTGAGACTGGGTAGTGAGACTGGGTAGTGAAACTGGGTAGTGAGACTGTGTAGTGAAACTGGGTAGCCTAGTGAGACTGGGTAGCCTAGTGAGACTGGGCAGTGAGACTGTGTAGTGAGACTGGGTAGTGAGACTGGGCAGTGAGACTGTGTAGTGAGACTGTGTAGTGAGACTGGGTAGTGAGAGTGTGTAGTGAGACTGTGTAGAGAGACTGGGTAGAGAGACTGGGTAGAGAGACTGGGTAGTGAGACTGTGTAGTGAGACTAGGTAGTGAGACTGGGTAGAGACTGGATAGATAGACTGTGTAGTGAGACTGGATAGTGAGACTGTAGTGAGACTGAGTAGAGAGACTGTAGTGAGACTGTGTAGTGAGACTGTGTAGTGAGACTGTGTAGTGAGACTAGGTAGTGAGACTGGGTAGAGACTGGATAGATAGACTGTGTAGTGAGACTGGGTAGAGAGACTGGGTAGTGAGACTGGGTAGTGAGACTGTGTAGTGAGACTGGGTAGAGACTGGATAGAGACTGTGTAGCGAGACTGTGTAGTGAGACTGGATAGTGAGACTGGATAGTGAGACTGGGTAGTGAGACTGGGTAGTGAGACTGGGTAGTGAGACTGGGTAGTGAGACTGGGTAGTGAGACTGGGTAGAGACTGGATAGAGAGACTGTGTAGTGAGACTGGGTAGTGAGACTGGATAGTGAGACTGTGTAGTGAGACTGTGTAGTGAGACTGTGTAGTGAGACTGGGTAGTGAGACTGTGTAGTGAGACTGTGTAGTGAGACTGGGTAGTGAGACTGGGTAGAGACTGGATAGAGAGTCTGTGTAGTGAGACCGGGTAGTGAAACTGGGTAGAGAGACTGGGTAGTGAGACTGGGTAAAGGACTGGATAGAGAGACTGTGTAGTGAGACTGGGGAGAGAGACTGGGTAGTGAGACTGTGTAGTAGTGAGACTGTGTAGTGAGACTGTGTAGTGAGACTGGGTAGAGACTGGATAGAGAGACTGTGTAGTGAGACTGTGTAGTGAGACTGGGTAGTGAGACTGGGTAGTGAGACTGGGTAGTGAGACTGGGTAGTGAAACTGGGTAGTGAGACTGTGTAGTGAGACTGTGTAGTGAAACTGGGTAGCCTAGTGAGACTGGGTAGCCTAGTGAGACTGGGCAGTGAGACTTTGTAGTGAGACTGTGTAGTGAGACTGGGTAGTGAGACTGGGCAGTGAGACTGTGTAGTGAGACTGTGTAGTGAGACTGGGTAGTGAGAGTGTGTAGTGAGACTGGGTAGTGAGACTGGGTAGTGAGACTGGGTAGAGACTGGATAGAGAGTCTGTGTAGTGAGACCGGGTAGTGAAACTGGGTAGAGAGACTGGGTAGTGAGACTGGGTAAAGGACTGGATAGAGAAACTGTGTAGTGAGACTGGGTAGAGAGACTTGGTAGTGAGACTGTGTAGTGAGACTAGGTAGTGAGACTGGGTAGAGACTGGATAGAGAGACTGTGTAGTGAGACTGGGTAGTGAGACTGGATAGTGAGACTGTGTAGTGAGACTGTGTAGAGAGACTGGGTAGTGAGACTGTGTAGTGAGACTGTGTAGTGAGACTGGGTAGTGAGACTGGGTAGAGACTGGATAGAGAGTCTGTGTAGTGAGACCGGGTAGTGAAACTGGGTAGAGAGACTGGGTAGTGAGACTGGGTAAAGGACTGGATAGAGAGACTGTGTAGTGAGACTGGGTAGAGAGACTGGGTAGTGAGACTGTGTAGTAGTGAGACTGTGTAGTGAGACTGGGTAGTGACTGGATAGAGAGACTGTGTAGAGAGACTGTGTCGTGAGAATGTGTAGTGAGACTGTGTAGTGAGACTGGGTAGTGAGACTGGGTAGTGAGACTGGATAGTGAGACTGGGTAGTGAAACTGGGTAGTGAGACTGTGTAGTGAGACTGTGTAGTGAAACTGGGTAGCCTAGTGAGACTGGGTAGCCTAGTGAGACTGGGCAGTGAGACTGTGTAGTGAGACTGTGTAGTGAGACTGGGTAGTGAGACTGGGCAGTGAGACTGTGTAGTGAGACTGTGTAGTGAGACTGGGTAGAGAGACTGGGTAGAGAGACTGGGTAGTGAGACTGTGTAGTGAGACTAGGTAGTGAGACTGGGTAGAGACTGGATAGATAGACTGTGTAGTGAGACAGTGTAG
>JBAKBP010028963.1:0-27819 GCA_037953745.1 Lithodes maja
CATCTGTCCCCTACTAATTTCCTAATCCTGCCACGGACATTAGTTCCAGGGCAGTAATTCCCTTTCCAATGTTCCCTTACCCACTCTAAACCACTGTTTTGGACACTTGATCCTCAGTGTTTTGGAGGACAAGCAACCTAGAAGGGTCACTGGATCTGTTGTTGCTTGATTTCCTTTGTACTCCTTTGTACTTTGTACTGTCCTTTATCCCATTACTGTTTCTCCCTTCCCTCCCTCTTTTTGTGTCATTCCTCCCCATCCATCCTTCATATCCTCCCTTCTTCTTCCCCATCATGCCCCTTCCCTCTCAATCGTTCTTCCCCTCCTTCGCAACGTCTTCCCCATCTCCCTTTAACACCTTCACAGGAACCTCAGATAGCCTTATGATAGAAGCCCCCACTATTGTTAAATAAGTACATACTGTAATTATCACATCACATTAGCATAATATTATCTAATTGGTCGTCAATTTCGTATTGCTCTTATTATCTTATAATTGGCAATGTTACTTCCCCCTCCCTCCTCCCCTTCATTTATCTCTAGTTACGAGAAGACTTGATTTAAGATTATAGAGGGAGAGAATATCTTTTGTTTGTTGCAGGTTTTATGTAATCCTAATATATAATAGTTCCCAGTGTCTGTATGTCTGACTGTTTGTTTGTTTTATTATACTGTGCCAAGCTAGAGACCTAAAAACTTGTACATTGAATTTTGCTCTTTGTCACTCTTTAAACTTTTTTGGGAGATACATGTTACAGGCAAGTTTGCCTATTGTCTCCTTCACTCACATAGGAAACAAAATTAGTAATGAAGAGGGTCCGAGTAAAGTCATGGGTGCCATTTTTACCACACTGTTGACCCAAACTCATGATAAACTCAGACATGGTCCGGGTGTGGGTGTGAGTGTGTATCAAATTAATCCTAAAACAAGCCTAGATATAGCTCAGTTGGGAGATCGTTAGACTGAAGATCTAAAGGTCCCCAGTTTGATCTCGGGTCTGTGCAATGTCAATGTTGCCAATAAGTAATAACAAGTAGATCATTATTGACGAACCATAATCACTGTGGATCAATGTTATCTGAGGAGAGGGTGTAGCTCAGTGGTAGAGCAATCGACCATATATCGGAAGGTCCCTGGTTCGATTCCCGGCGCCCTCTGGCATATATTTTGTTGAAATTATTATAAATCAACTTAAGTGGTTTATATATAGACTATCGGTACTTCTTTATCTCCATTGTAAATTAATATATGTGTTAATCATTACCGGTATATCATTGTCCTCAATACTGTCTATCTTGGCTTAATAATTTGCATCTCTTTAACCCCCTTTGTACTCCTTTGTACCAGCGACGTATTTTGTATTTGATTTCCCAGTGTATACCACCTCCTCTACGTAGGGTACGTAGTACCCGTCTTGCAACACAATCCCACCCCTACTCTGTGAAACTCTCCAACCCAAGAGTGAAATGCTATTCTCAGACTTTCTTCTATTCAACTGCTGAGCTCTGGAACTCTCTCCTAGAATCAGTCTTTCCCTCTGCCTATGACTTAAATTGCTTCAAACTCTGTGTGTCCAGGCATTTTACCTCGAACGTCCCTTGATTTCGGCCCTGTCACTCTTTGAAATCTGAGGGAGGCACTCTCTGCAGGCAGTTATGCCTTTTGTCTCCCTCATTCACATAGAAAAAAAAAAAAAAGGCCACTCCACCACACATGTGCTGTACAGGTATATTAGGGGAGGTGTGGTGGAGTGGTCTTGCCACTGGACTGGTAATCCAATGGACCCGGGTTCGAATCCCGATATGTCAATGGGAAGATATTGGGATGGAATTTGTGCTCTACCTAGTATCAGTATATGAGCCTTCATAGCTCAGTGGTAGAGCGCTGGTCTAGTAAACCAGAGGCCGGGAGATCGAACCTCCCTGAAGGCATACAGGGAATATTTTTATATCTAGGAGTGTGAGTAACAGAACTGCTAACGTCATCTTGAAGCTTTACTTAGCATTGGTGAGACCTCATTTGGACTATGCTGTGAAGTTTTGGTATCCTTATTATAGAATTGATATTGACTCTGGAGGCAGTCCAACGAAGAATGGCGAAAATGATCCACAATATTAGAAATGTATCATATAAGGAGAGGCTGAGAACCCTTGACTTGCATTCATTAGAAAGACGAAGATGTAGTGGAGATATGATAGAGGTGTTTAGGTGTATGAAAGGTATCAATAAGAGAGATACTAAGAAGGTACTAAAGCTTAATAACGGCGAGGTAACCCGTTCAAATTGCTTCAAATTGGATAATTTCCGCTTTAGAACAGATATACGTGAGCACTGGTTTGTAGAATTGTGGAATAGATTGCCTTGTGCAGTGATTAGCTCAAGAACGGTAGATAATGTCAAGTGCAAACTGGATAGTTATATGAATTATTTGGGTTGTTTGTGAATGGGATCTGCCTCGTGTTGGCCGGTCGGCCTTATGCAGATTTCCGTTTTCTTATGTTTGTATGTTCTTATGTTCTTATTATAGTTATAGGAAGGATATAAGGTGGACATTACAGTAAATGAAAAATATACAAAACGGATCGAGTCGGAAAAGATAATCTTTAGTTGTCTCTAAAGGCCGTGTCATACAGAACTCGAACGTCGCGCGACCTACCCCCGAACAGGATGACTTGTAAAAAAAATTCAAATTTTCAAATGTTCGGGTAAATTCGGGTCAATTCGGCCAATGTTCTCGTTGATTCGGGGGAAGCTCCGGGGATGTTCAGGGGTGCAGCCGAACATCCTGGGGTTCGGCCAGAAGTTAGTACATGCGTTAACTTCTAGCCGATATTCGTGTGTAAAAACCGTTAAAAATTTGTCGGTTCTCATTCTGGTTATGTTCGGCTTTCATTCGGGTCACGTTATTTCGTTTCGGCCGTTATTCGTCTGTTATTTTCATTGACGAAGTTAACTCGATCTAGCCGAACATAAGCAGACATTAACCCGATTCGTATGACTATAAGGCGACATTAACCATAATAACAACCGAAGGAGAGACTATATACTCGAATAAAAGACGACATTCCCCCCATAAACAGAGGAATAAGGCAAGATCAAGCGAGTCTATTGAAGATTTTGGGAAGAACACAACTCGTATGACAGGAATGAGAGACGATAAAGACTGGAATTTACCCCAAACATGTTCGTCACACATTCTTCTAGTATCGTGTTAAGGTCTTCCGATGGTCGGGCAGATGCGGCCGGTGATCCTCTGGTGTTCCTCATAATATCTTTTGTATCGGGTCAAGGTAGGTTCGGGTGTAAACACCGTTAAATATTTGTCGGCTGATTCTTGGCACATTCGAGTTTTGATGGGTCTTGCTCTGGCATGCATCGGATTATATTCCTCTAATGTTCGGGTCTTTAACGTAAATCGGTCGGGAGTGTCGAGTTACATTCGAGTCTTGTTTGGGGCATAGTCTGGGAATGTCGGGGCATTATCTGGGGATGTTCTTCTTTGACCAACATCGGGACAATATCGGATGCATTCGCCTCAAAAATGCAAGTCATCGTTTTCGGGGGTAGGTCGCGCGACGTTCGAGTTCTGTATGACACGGCCTTAATTTCCTTTCCGGCCGTTCCATAGCTGCGGTTGTGGACGGTCATCACTCACTTCCTCATCCTATCAACTCCGGTGTTCCTCAGGATTCTGTCCTATCTCCTATTCTCTTTCTAATTTTCATAAATGATCTTCTCAACTGTACATCCAGTCCTATCCATTCATATGCAGACGACTCTACCTTACACTACTCAATTAGTTTTCCAGAACGCCCCAGCCAGCAATTCCTTAAAGACAAACGTAATGAAGTCATAGAACACTTATCTTATGATCTAGCTACTATTTCCAATTATGGTAGAGAAAACCTTGTTGCATTTAATACTTCCAAGACCCAATTTCTCCATCTTACTGACCGTCCGGAACCTCCAGAGGACTATCCCTTATTCATCAACAATACAAAAATCAGTCCTGCATCTTCTCAATATTCTCGGTATCTCTTTTTCTTCTGCTCTCACTTGGAAGGACCATATTACCAGTCTTGCTAAGGCAGCCTCCCAGAAGCAAGGTGTGCTCAACCGCCTCAAGGGGTTCTTTACCCCTGCGCAGCTATTTGCTCTGTACAGGAGCACAGTTCATCCTTGTATTGAGTATTGTTCACATGTGTGGAGAGGATCCTCTCACACCGCACTCCTAGACAAAGTAGAAAGGAAAGCCTTTTGTATCATTAACTCCCGTCCACTCACCAACTCTCTGCAATCTTTCTCCCTTCGCCGCAATGTTGCATCTCTCGCTATTCTATCACTACTACAATAATCAGTGTTTCTCGGAGCTTTCCCAGTGTATACCACTTCCTCTACGTAGGGTACATAGTACCTGTCTTGCAACACAATCCCACCCCTACTCTGTGCAACTCTCCAACCCAAGAGTGAAACGCTATTCTCAGACTTTCTTCTATTCAACTGTTGAGCTCTGGAACTCTCCCAGAATCAGTCTTTCCCTCTTCCTATGACTTAAATTGCTTCAAACTCCGTGTGTCCAGGCATTTTAGCTCGAGCGTCCCTTGATTTTGGTCCTGTCACTCTTTCAACTCTGGGGAATGCACTCGCTGCAGGCAGTTATGCCTTTTGTCTCCCTCATTCAAATAGAACAAAATAATATATATATAGGCCTATGTGAAAATCAAATTACTGTATTCAAGGAAGTCAGATTATTATTTTTCTTCTTGGCAGAGCTAGAATATTTTTCTTTCGCAACCAAATTATTTTATGTTCGTGAACTTTATATTACTTGTGCCATAAAAGAAATGCAGAGGATAATATAGGTTTACTTATTTGTCAATGACATGACAACCGAACAGCTAGAAGATTAGGCGGAACTTTGTCTGACTTTATCATTATGATTTTGATTTATTATTTGTTGTTGATATTGATGTTGTTGATGATAATGATGTTGTTTTGTTGTCCCCACCTTTGCAGAAGTTCCTGCTTTTATGTTTTCTTTTCTTATCCCCAACCACCACCTCCTCTGATTTTGTTTTTGTTTGTTCCCCTCTTCGTCTCTGTTCTCCCTCTCTCTCTGTTCTTCCCTTCGTTCTTGATCGCCCCCTCCCCCTCAATGTTTACTCTCCCCCCCCCCCCCCTTCCCTCTCCACACGCTCTCACACACCAATTAGTTCCTTTACCTTCACTCACTTCTTTCCTCTCTCTGTCCTTTAGGTTCTTTTACACACACTCACACACACACACACACACACACACACACACACACACACACACACAAAAATGGTACAAGGCGAGATGGGTATCATATGGTTCACCTAAGCTACTGGTCAACCTAAGCCTTCGGATGAGACTGGTACCGTAGTGAGAATGGTACCATACAGATTAACCCTAAGCCTTCGTTTCCAGATGTCGCCAATTGGCTAAAATACAGACTACACACACATCCACAGCCATTCCAACGATACATAAACACTTAACATGCATTTCACGCAATACATTCCCAGTTAAGGAGGCGCGATAATAATGAGCTTAGCTCGCATTGCGTGGATTCCCCTTGACGAAACAAGCAAGTGAATAACACACACACACACACACACACACACACACACACACACACACACACACACACAGCCCGTAGCCTAGTAGGTAGAGCTCTCGTCTCACACACGAGGGGTCGGGGGTTCAATACCCGGCCGGGCGGAGACAAATTGGGCTTGTCTTCTTTCATGTGTTAGCCTCAGTTCACCTAGCTGTAAATAGGTACCTGGAATAAGTGGACGACGTTGTGACGTCCCATCTGGGGTTGGCAAAAATGGTACAAGGCGAGATGGGTATCACATGGTTCACCTAAGCTGATGGCTACTAAGCCTTCGGGCGAGACGGTACCGTCTATAGTGAGAATGGTACCATACAGATCCACCCTAAGCCTTCGTTTCCGATGTCGCCAATTGGCTAAAATACAGACTACACACATATCCACAGCCATTCCAACAGTACATAAAACACTTAACATGCATTTCACGCAATACATACCCAGTTAAGGAGGCGCGATAATAATGAGCTTAGCTCGCATTGCGTGGATTCCCCTTGACGAACAAGTAACTGAGTAACACACACACACACACACACACACACACACCTTCAGCTTGTTGAGTCCACCAAACCTCGGAATCACTGTGGACAACAAGCTGAACTGGAAAAAACATGTGTCTACCACAGTCAGGACCGCCACATACAAGTTGTTTATGCTAAGGCGGCTGAGATCCCTGGGGGCGCCGGAGAATGAGCTGCAGAGTATATATTATAACATCTTCATACTCCCTAAGCTCACCTACGCCTCTCCCGCCTGGTCCTCCTCTCTAACCCTGACACAACAACGTCAATTGGAAAGAGTGCAGAAGAGGGCATGCAGGATCATCCTGGGTGGCACATACCCAGGGTACGAGTAAGCTCTCACCACCCTTAGCATACCTGCACTTTCAACCCACCACTACAACACACTCAAGCAGTTTGCATCTAAGCTACTTGTTCACCCATGACACAGAAACTTACTTCCACCAGACGCCCCTAGACCAACACGTGCAGCTCGACACTTCAGGTAGGTTCACACATAGGCGAGTCGGACCGCGAGGCCAACGCGAGTCACACTCGCCGCAAATCGCCGTTGATGGAGCCCGAAACCAACGCGAGTAGCAGCTGGTGCGAGTAAACACGCATAGAACACGAATTTAACACGAGTTTACACGAGTTTACATGAGTTTACACGAGTTTACGCGAGTTTACGCGAGTGTTGGCGAGTTTAACACGACCCAAACACGCACCGCCAAAATTTGAAAAATAACGGTCAAATTCCAGGGTACGACTACTGCGAGTTTACGGGAGTCTACACGAGTGTTACAGGAGTTTACACGAGTTTACACGAGTTTACACGAGATGAACGCGAGTCTACAGGAAGTTTACAGGAGTGTATGGGAGTCTAACACGAGTGTGTGCGAGTGTTGGCGAGTGTCAGGATACGTATATAAAGAGGCCCCCACTGGCACCATTATTCACACCACGCAACACCACCACGGACGGACGTACTCTGCAGGATACAGCCCAACCCACCCACCCACCATGTCCATCAGGAGGCGGAGAGCGGCAGCTGTCCTCCTACTGAACATGCAGATCCGTCTCCTAGACCTCGAGGAGAAGGAGGCTGAAGAAAGACGTCAAGGGGAAAGGCCACGAATGAGAGTTTGGGCTAGGAGGTGGCTACTGAGACGGCCACAGTTCGGTGTGTACGAACAACTTATGGAGGAGCTTGAGAGAGAGGACCCCAAAGGATTCCGGAATTTCCTACGTGTGGACGTCCACATGTTTAGGGAGTTGGTGGCACGTGTCGGGCCTAGGGTAGAGAAACAGGACACCTTCTGGAGGGATGCTTTGTCACCTGGGCTGAGGATTGCAATCACACTCCGCTACCTGGCCACTGGTGACTCATATCCTAGCCTACAGTACGCGTTCCGTGTGGCCAAGAACACCATCTCCCTCATTGTGCCTGCAACCTGCGAAGCCATCATTGCAGAATACCAGGAAGAGGTTATACGGTGCCCCAGGACACCGGCGGAGTGGAAGGATGTTGCCAGTGGATTTGCCAAGCGCTGGGATTTCCCACATACCGTTGGTGCCATCGACGGAAAGCACTGTGCCATCAAATGCCCTCCAAATGCCGGTACAGAATTCTACAACTACAAAGGCTTCCACTCCATCGTGCTCATGGCTATTGTAGACGCCGACTACAAGTTCCTCTACTGTGACGTGGGTAATCACGGTAGCTCCTCAGATGGAGGGGTATTTATAAGAACGAATATCAGAGCAGCATTGGATGGGTGCACCCTGGGACTCCCTGCTGCCGAACACCTGCCCAACGACGACACACCTGTTCCCTACTTCCTGGTGGGTGATGACGCCTTCCCCATGCGAAGGTGGTTGATGAAGCCACACTCTACCCGGCAACTGACTGTACCGGAGCGGATCTTCAACTACAGACTGTCCCGGGCTCGCAGAGTTGTTGAGAACGCCTTTGGCATCATGGCAACCAGGTATGTGTTTGATTATGTGAAATGTTTGACCAGAAATATAGGTATCGGTGATAGCACCATACTAATATGAAGTATACTATTCAGCTATTAAATATACATGCTCGTAACCATTATCCCTATAATTAATATGGATTAATACATCTCCCCCACATCCACAGAGTGTGATTTATCCACGTCTGCAAGTCCAATTTTAACTAAAAATGATCCTAACCTTTATTTCCCTATTTCATATAAACTATACTATTCAGTGTTTAAATATACATGTTTGTTCTCTCCCTAATTCAGGTTCAGGTGCCTTCTTCACAGCATTCCCCTCCACCCGTCCCGTGTTGAGTCTGTGGTGATGGCGTGCTGTTGCATGCATAACATTATGCGAATGAGGTTCCCTAATCACCACGCCAACCTAGCGGACGAGGAGGACCCTGAGACGCATGCTATCATCCCTGGTGGTTGGAGGGAGGTGCGGGACAGGCTGAATCCCCTCGAGAGATTATCCAGGAATGTCGTGACAGCCCAGGCCAAGAGGCAACGCCAGCACCTCACCGAGTACTGTTCATCACCCAGTGGCAGTGTCCCCTGGCAGAACGACCTGATATGAAGGTATGTATCCATATCTTGCCATTGCTTTCATAATTTTTTTGTAGTTAACATATTTTTATTATGCTTTTCATCATGTTTTAAATCAATTAAACATCATTAATATATTTTCTCTATTTGTTATTCGCTTTTTATAAAGTGTTTGATATACTATGGTGCCCACCTTTGCCTATGTCGTTTCATAATATTTAATGTATATTTTTTATTTATTTATAATTCATGTTGGATATCAATCTGTATATTATTTATTATCATATATTATTTGCATATATTGCACATCATTATTTATGATTTACTATCAATATTATTCCCGATACTATTTCAATCATATTATATTTTTCTGTTTCTGTCTTCATTATCGATGTTAATATCAATATTATTTATAACAACTTGAATTCATATTAAGTTATATTTTGTCTCTGTTGACAAGTCTTTGTCCTGTTTATAAAAAGAACCTTTCTTGAGAATGTTTACCCATTAACTCTAATAATATAGTTTGGATCCAAAACAACAGCTGGAGGCACTTCATGTATTCTATTCATAAACATAGATGTATTTTAGTCATAAACATAGATATATAGCATGTTAATATAATACACCAAAGTAATATAGTATATAAATATATACCAGAAAGTATAGAAATAATAAGAGATATTCATTTTATGTGTAAGAGATATTCATGTTATATGTAAGAGATATTCATTTTATGTGTAGACATAGTAATACATATATTCGTCATTCCCATCACTGGGTGGTTTATGACTTTATTATTATACACAAAGGTTTCACACATTGTCGTCATCCCCAGGCCTGGGGCTCTTGACTTTGGTGTTCAACCTTGTTTATAGGAAGTTCCCTGGTGTTGGTGGCCTACTAGTAGCTGGGCTTGAGGGCACCGGTGTTGCAATGTTGGCGCCATGTGTAGGGGTAAGCGACCCCGCCCACCATTCATGTACGTGTGCAGGAGACCTGAATGGCGTACCAGCCATCAGGTCTTGGAATGTGGGGTTTGTGAAGGTTGCTGGCATGCGTGATGGTCCTGGCTGGGGTTGCATCTGTGGTGGTGTGGTGTGCAACTGCGGGGGGGCTGGTGGTGTGGTGTGCAACTGCGGGGGGGCTGGTGGTGTGGTGTGCAACTGCGGGGGGTTTGCTGCTAGCAACATCTGGGGTGACGTGGAGAGGGTGACCTCATCCCTGGCCTGAAGGACTTGCTGCATAATCCTCCGTGATAATATCTCCCCTACAGCGTCAGGGAGCTTCTCGAGCTGCTGCTCCAAGTACCCCACGAACTGCCCATACTTGGTCTCCTTCCCAACCAGGGATGACACCAGGCGTGACATGTCCTCCCGCATCGCCTCCCGCGTTCCACTCGCCTGGAGAAAGAAGAGTATGCAGGTTAAACACCTTTGGTACTTATAAAATAATACTTTCATGTCATGGTAAGTTATACTAATAAAGTTTTTATGTTTTTCTCCTCCAGATGCATATGTCTTCCTCTACAGGAATTGTTTGCGGTTTACAGCGTACACGAACATAGGATTTACACAATACTCTCGTAATGACTAATATACTCTCATAATGACATATGTTAAATGTTTTCATATTTACCTCCACAGGTGAGAATGTCTCTGCAGACTTCCGGCGCTTGTTCTGGCTGCTGGACCTGGCAGTGGGAGTTGTTTTGGTTGGAGGGGGCATGTCAGTGTCCTCTACATCACTCTCGTCCTCACCAATCACCTCAACATTCACATCCGGCGAGACGTCATCGGTCGGGTTTGGAAACTGAAACATAAAAACATTAATATATCCTATATAAATAAGACTTTTAACCTATTTTAATATACTTAAATATATGTACCTTGACAATATAAATAAATATAAGAAAATACTTTTTATGTTTACATGAAGCCTTCAATTATAAATGTATGAATTCAAGTCTATATGCGAAAGATAAGCATGATATTAACAACAATGAATTACCATATGTATTAAATCATATGCATAAGATAAACACGTTATTAACAGACATTAACAACCTATGTATACATGGTTAAATAATATTTTCCAAAGGTGATAGCGAACAGTAATTTAAATATATATTGTTTTCACACATATTAGGTATGTTTATATTAGTTCTAACCTTAGCTGTGACCTTGGTCTTTACGCGGGAGATGTGCCCTTTGAGGAAGGCAAACTTCTGCATGATCCAGATGTCCCTCTCTGATAGTGGCTTGCCCTCGAATGTCCCAGGTGTTCCCGCTCCACTCTTCATATCGCTCAGCTTTGAATACCTTGAGCGCATGTTGCGCACCCAATGTGCCAGATTAACGCCTGTGTAAAGAGTAATATTTATTAAACAAGGCCCCTTGATATATATGATTTATATCCTTAATTTCACATGCCACACATGGCTTGATAATACATTATTAGTTAATGCTGTTAAATACAAGCGTAGAGGGATGTATATGATACTGGCAACACACATACATATATGCCAATTTAGCAAACTTTTACGTAATACTAATTATGTATTTCACGTATAAATCACATGGAATCAAACCAAGAACACAACATCAAGGTATTCAATCACTTGTTACAAATAATATTGCATGCTGCATGTTTTGTTGTGGGCACTTACCTGTGACATTAACACCCAGGGTAGCAGCCTTCTCGTCGTAGGCGCGGAGTTTCCTACGCGTATCTTTGTAGGCCTTGCTACGCTTCATATACAGCATGGGGGTGTCCTTCACCCACTCGGCCAGCATGTCCTCAGTTTCGTCGCTCAAGATCACCCTTGTCAACTTCTTCTTCTTAATGGCGCCATAACGCACAGGGACAGTGCTGAGAGGGGGGTCAGGGCTATCATCATCACTGTCACTGAGGCTAGCTTGGGTGTCCTGACTGGTATGAGTATCCTGACTGGTCTGAGTATCCTGGCTGGTCCGAGTATCCTGGCTGGTCCGAGTATCCTGGCTGTCGTCAGCATCGATATCTCCCACAAACACATCCATGTCCTCATGTCCACTGGGCTGGCTGTCCGGCACAATGTCATCCGAGTCGTCCAATTCTTGCGACGCAACAGGCCTCCTGGCAGGGGGTGCGATGCGGGGTTGTTCGGAAGGTGTAGCCTTGACTTTCTTTACAACACCATCACCACCCTTCCGAGACTTGGTGGCCGCCACCTTCTCCTTGGGCAAAGGCATGGTGCAGGGCAGGCAGGTAGGGCAGCGTGGTAGGGCAAGCAGTGTGGTAGGGCAGGCAGGCAGGTAGGGCAGCGTGGTAGGGCAGGCAGCGTGGGTCGCTGTGCGGGCCGGGTCAATGGGTCCTTGGTGGGTTCACGGGGGAGAGTGGACGAGCACCGCGGGCGGTCCCTTTTTATAGGGGGTGTTGACGCGGTGGTGCCACCTACTCGCGCGGTGTTGCCAGCAGTCGCACACCACTCGCGTCGACTCACGTTATTTTCACAGTTACTCGCGTAGACTCACGTAGGTTTAGCATAGACTCACACAGACTCACGTAAATATCGCGTAAATTCGTGTTGGTTTCGCATAGACTCGCGACATATATTGCGAAATCCAGACCACCACGTGGGTACTCTCATTTACGCGTGTTACACTCGCGTTACCCCGTGATAACTCGCGTTAGCGTCGTGTTGACTCCTGATTGACTCCCGTTAAACTCGCCTTTGGCAATATTGGTAAATATTGCCAAGTGGGAGTAGGACGCCAACTCGCATAGACTCGCGTAGACTCACGTAGACTCGCGTGGACTCGTGTAGACTCGCGATCATTAAATTTCTGAATATTACAACGTGACTGCCACGCGAGTCTACATGAGTGTCACACGAGTCTACAGGAGTTTACACGAGTTTACGCGAGTCTACGCGAGTTTACGCGAGTCTACGCGAGTCTACGCGAGTCTATGCGAGTTGGCGTCCTACTCCCACTTGACTCTCCAATTTTTGTGTCATCACAAAAATTTTGGCCGCGTTCGCGAGTCTACGCGGTCCACCGCGAGTCCACGCGAATCTGTGCGAGTGTCGGCGAGTGTCGGCGAATTTGGAATAATCATTGGCGAGTGCTAAAATTTCATCACTCGCGTTGGAGTTGCGCTCCGACTCGCCTATGTGTGAACCTACCTTTCAACACACTCCAACCAATAAGGGCAAGAACTGACAGATACAAATATAGTCCTATCCCAACCATTGTAAATATTATTAATAATGTGTAATGCCGGCCTGTCACACCATATATACGCGCCCTCCTTTAATAATGTATGCATAAGTGTGTGTGCGTGTGTGTATTAGAATATATGTATGTATTTGCTTGAATTTGTTTATGTATATGTGTGCATATGTATATGTGCAGTTATGTATGTACAGTATATGTGTATGTATGTATGCGTTAATTATCTATATAATTATGTATGTGTCTATAGTGTATACTGTTTGTGGTTCGAGGCTCGAGCCCGGCTGAGAGTATTCTATCACACACACACACACACACACACACACACACACACACACACACACACAAACAAACAAACACACACACACCTACACTGAAAAATGTCCCACGAGGTAAAGCTAACCTTCTTGCGGATATTTTCTCCACCAACTCAACCTAAGATGAAATAAATCAAGATGTCCCTGTACTTAATTTTAATTCGCCTGAAATTCCCTCACTTAAGATCCACACCAGACATGTCAAAACTATTTTGCAGAATCTCTCGGTAGATAAGGCTCCTGGTCCAGATGAAATTCCTCCAATAGTACTTAAGAATTGCTCCTTGGTGCTCGCTCCTGTATTGGCAAAAAATTTCCGTCTGTGTACTCATACCTCATGCTTCCCAGTACCCTGGAAAGAAGCAAACATCCATCCAGTTCCTAAAAAAGGTGCCTCTTCAGATCCATCAAACTACAGACCAATAGCTATAACTTCCACTCTTGGTAAAGTCTTTGAAATTATATTAAATAATCACATAATTAAGCATCTTGAGAATAATAAATTAATCAGTGATAGGCAATATGGTTTTAGACGATGTCGATCAACTGCAGACATGCTTTGCCTTCTTACACATCAAATCAACCAAGCTACAGACCAACATGGTGAAACACATACAATAGCACTGGATATATCAAAGGCATTTGATAGAGTCTGGCATCAATCCTTATTGTCGAAGATGTCACACTACGGCCTTGCATCATTAGTTCCACTAATTTCTTCTTATCTTCATAACAGAAAAATACGTGTAATGGTAGATGGCCTTTATTCTCAATTTCACTCAATAAATGCTGGTGTTCCCCAGGGATCAGTTTTGGCCCCAATTCTGTTCCTCATTCATATCAATGATCTCATATCTACCACTCATAATCCAATACATTCCTACGCAGATGACTCAACACTCCACAGTTCCTTCACATTTACCAATTCTTTCACCCAACCCGATCTTATAAATTCAAAAATAAACACTGCAATTTCTCTGAACCAGGACCTTTCTAGAATTAATGAATGGGGACAAAAGAATCTAGTTTCCTTTAATGCACAGAAAACCAAGTACATTCAATTTTCTAACCGACAGAATCTCACTGACTCCCATATATTTTTTAATGATGTAAATATTCCCACTTCCCCTAGTATTGACATTCTCGGTGTAACATTAACTACTAACTTGAGCTGGACACATTATGTTAGAGGCATTGCTAAGAATGCCTCTAAAAAACTGGGACTCCTGTACAGAGTTCGAGAATTCTTCACTGACGAGCAGTTGGCCGTGATATATAAAAGTCATGTGCGTTCTCAGATGGATTACTGTTCACCTCTGTGGGGTGGAAGTGGAGTGGTTGCATTGAGGCAGTTGGACAAAATTCAAAATAAAGCTATTAGATTAATCAATAACCCTGCAATCACACAGGACCTTCCTACATTATCCATACGAAGAAACGTTGCATCCCTTGCATTATTCTACAGATATTTTCACAGCAATTGTTCCGAGGAACTTGCTTCAATTGTGCCGCCTCTCCACATCTTTCCCCGTAGAACTAGGGCAGCTGAGAGCACCCATGAATTTACACTTTCTCCTCCACAATGCAGGACTTCTGCTTATCAGAATTCATTTATCCCCAGAGCTACTACTCTTTGGAATTCACTTCCCTCGAATTGCTTTCCACACACTTACAATCTACAAATGTTTAAATCCAGTTGTTACAAACATTTTATGAATGGAGGATGCCTTTAGGCACATGGACCTTTTTGTTTTATTTGTGTTTTTCCTTCCTCCGTTCATTGTCTCTTTAAAAAAAAAAAAAAAAAAAAAAAAAACATGACTATAAACTGTTGAGGAGGAGAGCTAGGAAGGATGTTAGGAAGTTTGGTTTTCCAGATAGAATGGTTGAGAAGTGGAATAAGTTACCAAACGACCTAGTGTGTGCACAAAGTATTCAAGCTTTTAAAGTAAATTATGATAAGTTAAAGGCTAACGGGACACTACGAGAGTAATCTCAATCCTGTAAAATACAATTAGGTAAATACAATTAGGTAAATACACACACACACAGAGACAAATTGGGCTTGTCTCCTTTCATGTGTTAGCCTCAGTTCACCTAGCTGTAAATAGGTACCTGGAATAAGTGGACGACGTTGTGACGTCCCATCTGGGGTTGGCAAAAATGGTACAAGGCGAGATGGGTATCATATGGTTCACCTAAGCTGATGGCTACCTAAGCCTTCGGGCGAGACGGTACCGTCTATAGTGAGAATGGTACCATACAGATCCACCCTAAGCCTTCGTTTCCGATGTCGCCAATTGGCTAAATACAGACTACACACACATCCACAGCCATTCCAACAGTACATAAAACACTTAACATGCATTTCACGCAATACATTCCCAGTTAAGGAGGCGCTATAATAATGAGCTTAGCTCGCATTGCGTGGATTCCCCTTGACGAACAAGTAACTGAGTAACTGAGTAACACACACTCACTCACTCACTCACTTAAACATAAACTGACCGCTCCTGAGAATGTAAAGATAAGGTACATTATCTATTTACTTATGGTATCACCTGTGTTATCTTTGCCCCACCCACAACGGTAGCGTGGCCGAGCGGTCAAACACGCTGGTTAAGCAACAGTCTCTTCGGAATCATGGGTTCAAATCCCACCGTTGCCAAGAACATTTTTCTTTTCAGTTAACTTAGTAATGTTGCAAGGAATATATAATATATAGGGCAATAATGTAAGACTCGTTTTATAAATGTATAATATTTTTGTTGAAAAGACAGTTTTTAGTAACATAAAGTATTGTTAATTAGTATAAAGTTGTGTGATGAGTGTTGCTGTAATAGTCATGATAGTGTAATGAGAAGTGATAGTGCCAGAAGATACAGAAGGTGTTATCAGGCACAGTCTCTCTCTCTCTCTCTCTCTCTCTCTCTCTCTCTCTCTCTCTCTCTCTCTCTCTCTCTCTCTCTCTCTCTCTCTCTCTCTCTCTCTTTTATTATCTATCTATATATCTAGCTTTTCCAGAAGGTAATGGTATGTATAGAAGTAGCCTGGATGGGCTTGAACCAGTGTTCAGACAGTTGAAGGGAAGGCGCGGGTTATCAAAACAATGGCTACAGTTTGCATTAATAAATATTCAGATTCCAGAGTATATTACTGTCAGGAATATGACGGTGAACATCCAAACTGTTCTGCCGCGCCTGTCGCTCCCTCACCCTCCAATATCCTTCCAATATCAAAGGTGAACCAGGAGCTGATTTAGTCCAGATCAACGTTAGCATTATTGTGCAAGAGAGTATCTTATACGATACACTTTGCTTCTTCCCTCTAGTGTTCATAATATACATTAATTCGTAGGCATGTTTCCCTTCGTTATATTATAGATACCATATAGTTTCAAGTTCGTTTCATGTTCTACATTAAAGATCCATGAAAATACAAAGTACCCTGTTGTTCTTGATGGCATGCCTCCTACACATAAACTGCAACGTCAAGCCATTATTGTTATCACGCATTTCTTTCACTCCCATTCCCTTTCCCCTTCATCACCCAGAGTCCTTTGTCGTGATCCCCCCCCCCCACACACACACACAAACACACACCCCTCCCTGTCTGCCAACATTGATATGCACATGAACAACCGACCATAAAGTGAACCCCGAACTGAATCACAGTATGAACCAGTCCAGCTTGAACCTCGGTTGTCACTGATTGAATAAATTAACTCGCTCAAACATTAATAAACAATGGTGGAGGGCAGAATATATTGCTAAGTGGTACCTGTAGTGTGAACACACAAAAACGGGTCAGATATTTTAAATTAGCTATTAGTTACATATTTATTAAGTTACATACACAAAATTGCAATACGTAATAGCACAGTTTGGTACATTTTTGATGACAGACGGTGTGTAAAAGGAAGACCTTGTATCAGTGATAATGAGGGATAAGCAAGTGTAGGAACAACAGGAGTTTAGAAGGTAAGGGGAACCTAATGTGTTAATAGTAGTACTTAACAGCTTAATATATATATATATGTATTGTTACTGAGAACGGACGGCATTTACAACATCATTACTTTAACTGACTTAGACCTATTTAAACTATAACCTACTTATAAACATTGACTAATGTGTTTTTTCCTTCTAACCTTTCATTCCCAACCTTCCTCCTCCCTTCTTCATCTCTGTCCTTTATCCCATTACTGTTTCTCCCTTCCCTCCCTCTTTTTGTGTCATTCTTCCCCATCCATCCTTCATATCCTCCCTTCTTCTTCCCCATCATGCCCCTTCCCTCTCAATCGTTCTTCCCCTCCTTCGCAACGTCTTCCCCATCTCCCTTTAACACCTTCACAGGAGCCTCAGATAGCCTTATGATAGAAGCCCCCACTATTGTTAAATAAGTACATACTGTAATTATCACATCACATTAGCATAATATTATCTAATTGGTCGTCAATTTCGTATTGCTCTTATTATCTTATAATTTGCAATGTTACTTTCCCCTCCCTCCTCCCCTTCATTTATCTCTAGTTACGAGAAGACTTGATTTAAGATTATAGAGGGAGAGAATATCTTTTGTTTGTTGCAGGTTTTATGTAATCCTAATATATAATAGTTCCCAGTGTCTGTATGTCTGACTGTTTGTTTGTTTTATTATACTGTGCCAAGCTAGAGACCTAAAAACTTGTACATTGAATTTTGCTCTTTGTCACTCTTTAAACTTTTTTGGGAGATACATGTTACAGGCAAGTTTGCCTATTGTCTCCTTCACTCACATAGGAAACAAAATTAGTAATGAAGAGGGTCCGAGTAAAGTCATGGGTGCCATTTTTACCACACTGTTGACCCAAACTCATGATAAACTCAGACATGGTCCGGGTGTGGGTGTGAGTGTGTATCAAATTAATCCTAAAACAAGCCGAGATATAGCTCAGTTGGGAGATCGTTAGACTGAAGATCTAAAGGTCCCCAGTTTGATCTCGGGTCTGTGCAATGTCAATGTTGCCAATAAGTAATAACAAGTAGATCATTATTGACGAACCATAATCACTGTGGATCAATGTTATCTGAGGAGAGGGTGTAGCTCAGTGGTAGAGCAATCGACCATATATCGGAAGGTCCCTGGTTCGATTCCCGGCGCCCTCTGGCATATATTTTGTTGAGATTATTATAAATCAACTTAAGTGGTTTATATATAGACTATCGGTACTTCTTTATCTCCATTGTAAATTAATATATGTGTTAATCATTACCGGTATATCATTGTCCTCAATACTGTCTATCTTGGCTTAATAATTTGCATCTCTTTAACCCCCTTTGTACTCCTTTGTACCAGCGACGTATTTTGTATTTGATTTCCCAGTGTATACCACCTCCTCTACGTAGGGTACGTAGTACCCGTCTTGCAACACAATCCCACCCCTACTCTGTGAAACTCCAACCCAAGAGTGAAATGCTATTCTCAGACTTTCTTCTATTCAACTGCTGAGCTCTGGAACTCTCTCCTAGAATCAGTCTTTCCCTCTGCCTATGACTTAAATTGCTTCAAACTCTGTGTGTCCAGGCATTTTAGCTCGAACGTCCCTTGATTTCGGCCCTGTCACTCTTTGAAATCTGAGGGAGGCACTCTCTGCAGGCAGTTATGCCTTTTGTCTCCCTCATTCACATAGAAAAAAAAGAAAAAAAAGGCCACTCCACCACACATGTGCTGTACAGGTATATTAGGGGAGGTGTGGTGGAGTGGTCTTGCCACTGGACTGGTAATCCAATGGACCCGGGTTCGAATCCCGATATGTCAATGGGAAGATATTGGGATGGAATTTGTGCTCTACCTAGTATCAGTATATGAGCCTTCATAGCTCAGTGGTAGAGCGCTGGTCTAGTAAACCAGAGGCCGGGAGATCGAACCTCCCTGAAGGCATACAGGGAATATTTTTATATCTAGGAGTGTGAGTAACAGAACTGCTAACGTCATCTTGAAGCTTTACTTAGCATTGGTGAGACCTCATTTGGACTATGCTGTGAAGTTTTGGTATCCTTATTATAGAATTGATATTGACTCTGGAGGCAGTCCAACGAAGAATGGCGAAAATGATCCACAATATTAGAAATGTATCATGTAAGGAGAGGCTGAGAACCCTTGACTTGCATTCATTAGAAAGACGAAGATGTAGTGGAGATATGATAGAGGTGTTTAGGTGTATGAAAGGTATCAATAAGAGAGATACTAATAAGGTACTAAAGCTTAATAACGGCGAGGTAACCCGTTCAAATTGCTTCAAATTGGATAATTTCCGCTTTAGAACAGATATACGTGAGCACTGGTTTGTAGAAGTGTGGAATAGATTGCCTTGTGCAGTGATTAGCTCAAGAACGGTAGATAATGTCAAGTGCAAACTGGATAGTTATATGAATTATTTGGGTTGTTTGTGAATGGGATCTGCCTCGTGTTGGCCGGTCGGCCTTATGCAGATTTCCGTTTTCTTATGTTTGTATGTTCTTATGTTCTTATTATAGTTATAGGAAGGATATAAGGTGGACATTACAGTAAATGAAAAATATACAAAACGGATCGAGTCGGAAAAGATAATCTTTAGTTGTCTCTAATTTCCTTTCCGGCCGTTCCATAGCTGCGGTTGTGGACGGTCATCACTCACTTCCTCATCCTATCAACTCCGGTGTTCCTCAGGATTCTGTCCTATCTCCTATTCTCTTTCTAATTTTCATAAATGATCTTCTCAACTGTACATCCAGTCCTATCCACTCATATGCAGACGACTCTACCTTACACTACTCAATTAGTTTTCCAGAACGCCCCAGCCAGCAATTCCTTAAAGACAAACGTAATGAAGTCATAGAACACTTATCTTATGATCTAGCTACTATTTCCAATTGTGGTAGAGAAAACCTTGTTGCATTTAATGCTTCCAAGACCCAATTTCTCCATCTTACTGACCGTCCGGAACCTCCAGAGGACTATCCCTTATTCATCAACAATACAAAAATCAGTCCTGCATCTTCTCAATATTCTCGGTATCTCTTTTTCTTCTGCTCTCACTTGGAAGGACCATATTACCAGTCTTGCTAAGGCAGCCTCCCAGAAGCAAGGTGTGCTCAACCGCCTCAAGGGGTTCTTTACCCCTGCGCAGCTACTTGCTCTGTACAGGAGCACAGTTCATCCTTGTATTGAGTATTGTTCACATGTGTGGAGAGGATCCTCTCACACCGCACTCCTAGACAAAGTAGAAAGGAAAGCCTTTTGTATCATTAACTCCCGTCCACTCACCAACTCTCTGCAATCTTTCTCCCTTCGCCGCAATGTTGCATCTCTCGCTATTCTATCACTACTACAATAATCAGTGTTTCTCGGAACTTTCCCAGTCTATACCACTTCCTCTACGTAGGGTACATAGTACCTGTCTTGCAACACAATCCCACCCCTACTCTGTGCAACTCTCCAACCCAAGAGTGAAACGCTATTCTCAGACTTTCTTCTATTCAACTGTTGAGCTCTGGAACTCTCTCCCAGAATCAGTCTTTCCCTCTTCCTATGACTTAAATTGCTTCAAACTCCGTGTGTCCAGGCATTTTAGCTCGAGCGTCCCTTGATTTTGGTCCTGTCACTCTTTCAACTCTGGGGAATGCACTCGCTGCAGGCAGTTATGCCTTTTGTCTCCCTCATTCAAATAGAACAAAATAATATATATATAGGCCTATGTGAAAATCAAATTACTGTATTCAAGGAAGTCAGATTATTATTTTTCTTCTTGGCAGAGCTAGAATATTTTTCTTTCGCAACCAAATTATTTTATGTTCGTGAACTTTATATTACTTGTGCCATAAAAGAAATGCAGAGGATAATATAGGTTTACTTATTTGTCAATGACATGACAACCGAACAGCTAGAAGATTAGGCGGAACTTTGTCTGACTTTATCATTATGATTTTGATTTATTATTTGTTGTTGATATTGATGTTGTTGATGATAATGATGATGTTGTTTTGTTGTCCCCACCTTTGCAGAAGTTCCTGCTTTTATGTTTTCTTTTCTTATCCCCAACCACCACCTCCTCTGATTTTGTTTTTGTTTGTTCCCCTCTTCGTCTCTGTTCTCCCTCTCTCTCTGTTCTTCCCTTCGTTCTTGATCGCCCCCTCCCCCTCAATGTTTACTCTCCCCCCCCCCCTTCCCTCTCCACACGCTCTCACACACCAATTAGTTCCTTTACCTTCACTCACTTCTTTCCTCTCTCTGTCCTTTAGGTTCTTGTACACACACACACACACACTCACACACACACACACACACACACACACACACACACACACACACACACACACACACACACACACACACACACACACACACACACACACACACACCCCTTCAGCTTGTTGAGTCCACCAAACTCCTCGGAATCACTGTGGACAACAAGCTGAACTGGAAAAAACATGTGTCTACCACAGTCAGGACCGCCACATACAAGTTGTTTATGCTAAGGCGGCTGAGATCCCTGGGGGCGCCGGAGAATGAGCTGAAGAGTATATATAACATCTTCATACTCCCTAAGCTCACCTACGCCCCTCCCGCCTGGTCCTCCTCTCTAACCCTGACACAACAACGTCAATTGGAAAGAGTGCAGAAGAGGGCATGCAGGATCATCCTGGGTGGCACATACCCAGGGTACGAGTAAGCTCTCACCACCCTTAGCATACCTGCACTTTCAACCCACCACTACAACACACTCAAGCAGTTTGCATCTAAGCTACTTGTTCACCCATGACACAGAAACTTACTTCCACCAGACGCCCCTAGACCAACACGTGCAGCTGTGCAGCTCGACACTTCAACACACTCCAACCAATAAGGGCAAGAACTGACAGATACAAATATAGTCCTATCCCAACCATTGTAAAGATTATTAATAATGTGTAATGCCGGCCTGTCACACCATATATACGCGCCCTCCTTTAATAATGTATGCATAAGTGTGTGCGCGTGTGTGTATTAGAATATATGTATGTATTTGCTTGAATTTGTTTATGTATATGTGTGCATATGTATATGTGCAGTTATGTATGTACAGTATATGTGTATGTATGTATGCGTTAATTATCTATATAATTATGTATGTGTCTATAGTGTATACTGTTTGTGGTTCGAGGCTCGAGCCCGGCTGAGAGTATTCTATCACACACACACACACACACACACACACACACACACACACACACAAACAAACAAACAAACAAACAAACAAACAAACACACACACACCTACACTGAAAAATGTCCCACGAGGTAAAGCTAACCTTCTTGCGGATATTTTCTCCACCAACTCAACCTAAGATGAAATAAATCAAGATGTCCCTGTACTTAATTTTAATTCGCCTGAAATTCCCTCACTTAAGATCCACACCAGACATGTCAAAACTATTTTGCAGAATCTCTCAGTAGATAAGGCTCCTGGTCCAGATGAAATTCCTCCAATAGTACTTAAGAATTGCTCCTTGGTGCTCGCTCCTGTATTGGCAAAAATTTTCCGTCTATGTACTCATACCTCATGCTTCCCAGTACCCTGGAAAGAAGCAAACATCCATCCAGTTCCTAAAAAAGGTGCCTCTTCAGATCCATCAAACTACAGACCAATAGCTATAACTTCCACTCTTGGTAAAGTCTTTGAAATTATATTAAATAATCACATAATTAAACATCTTGAGAATAATAAATTAATCAGTGATAGGCAATATGGTTTTAGACGATGTCGATCAACTGCAGACATTCTTTGCCTTCTTACGCATCAAATCAACCAAGCTACAGACCAACATGGTGAAACACATACAATAGCACTGGATATATCAAAGGCATTTGATAGAGTCTGGCATCAATCCTTATTGTCGAAGATGTCACACTACGGCCTTGCATCATTAGTTCCACTAATATCTTCTTATCTTCATAACAGAAAAATATGTGTAATGGTAGATGGCCTTTATTCTCAATTTCACTCAATAAATGCTGGTGTTCCCCAGGGATCAGTTTTGGCCCCAACTCTGTTCCTCATTCATATCAATGATCTCATATCTACCATTCATAATCCAATACATTCCTACGCAGATGACTCAACACTCCACAGTTCCTTCACATTTACCAATTCTTTCACCCAACCCGATCTTATAAATTCAAAAATAAGCACTGCAATTTCTCTGAACCAGGACCTTTCTAGAATTGAAGAATGGGGACAAAAGAATCTAGTTTCCTTTAATGCACAGAAAACCAAGTACATTCAATTTTCTAACCGACAGAATCTCACTGACTCCCATATATTTTTTAATGATGTAAATATTCCCACTTCCCCTAGTATTGACATTCTCGGTGTAACATTAACTACTAACTTGAGCTGGACACATTTTGTTAGAAGCATTGCTAAGAATGCCTCTAAAAAACTGGGACTCCTGTACAGAGTTCGAGAATTCTTTACTGACGAGCAGTTGGCCGTAATATATAAAAGTCATGTGCGTTCTCAGATGGATTACTGTTCACCTCTGTGGAGTGAAAGTGGAGTGGTTGCATTGAGGCAGTTGGACAAAATTCAAAATAAAGCTATTAGATTAATCAATAACCCTGCAGTCACACAGGACCTTCCTACATTATCCATACGAAGAAACGTTGCATCCCTTGCATTATTCTACAGATATTTTCACAGCAATTGTTCCGAGGAACTTGCTTCAATTGTGCCGCCTCTCCACATCTTTCCCCGTAGAACTAGGGCAGCTGAGAGCACCCATGAATTTACACTTTCTCCTCCACAATGCAGAACTTCTGCTTATCAAAATGCATTTATCCCTAGAACTACTACTCTTTGGAATTCACTTCCCTCGAATTGCTTTCCACAAACTTACAATCTACAAATGTTTAAATCCAGTTGTTACAAACATTTTATGAATGGAGGATGCCTTTAGGCACATGGACCTTTTTGTTTTATCTGTGTTTTTCCTTCCTCCGTTCATTGTCTCTTTAAAAAAAAAAAAAAAAAAAAAAAAAATTCCCCCCAGCTGTCTCTCCTTATTTTATATTCTTCTTTTGTTCTACCGAGGATTACCTCCCATTGTAGTAGGCTTTACCTGACCCTACCTGTACGGACCCGTAGGCCATTTCGTCTTAACCCTTTTCAAACTCCTCATTTGATCTCTTCCGACATTTGACATTCCATTCTAATTGGCTTTACCTGACCTACAGTCCGTTGCCCCATTAACCCTTTTCCAATTCCCTCATTTAATCTCTCCCAAGGATTTAACTCCCATTATTAGCCTCACCTGACCCTTCCAGAACAGTTTTTGTATGTATGTATGTTTGTTTGCATACGTGAGCATTTATGTATATGGGCATGTGCACACTTAGTGCATGTTCTTATGTTTTTATATATGTATGTATATGATTATATATGCGTATTTATGTGTGTACGTATGCGTATATGTGTATGTTCTGTATATATATGAGTAAAATAAATGTGTACTGTATATGCACTGTAAATCACTTACTCTCATGGTTAATTTTTGATAATTTGTATTTTGCACTAGCATAATTATTGTATTAATTTCTTGTTTTAATATAAAGTATATTATACTCACCCATTGTAAACTGAGCTTACCATTTTCATATCTGTGCAATTAAGTGTACATCTCATGTTCATCCACTAATTGTAAAATGTGTATCTTCAGCTCATGAGGCTGCCATTTTTTAATAAACCGTTTATTATTATTATTATTATTATTATTATTACACACACTACTTCCAATTATGAGTTCAACACCATCTCCCTAATTAGGTACTTTTCCCGGACCTAATGTGCTGCCAGTTTCTGCCGGCAGATGTCACTTGCAACATAAAAGTTTGGACCAGTAAAGAAAAACCCAGACAACGTTCATTGGTGCTGCAAGGTTTCATAAGAACATAAGAACATAAGAAAATGGGAGTCTGCAGAAAGCCGATTGGCCCAAGCAAGGCAGATCCCTGTCCCACACAACCCCAATTACAAAGCCCAATTATAGGCTCAACACTCTAATACCCTGAGGATCATCTTACCAAAACGGTTAGAGATTAACGCAGGATTACGGGAGTCTGCAGAGCGCTGATTGGCCCAACCCTGCTGATCCCCCTTCACACCCAACCCTTCTCGTCCATATGCTTATCCAATTTTTTCTTAAAGCTCCCTATCGTTTTTAATCCCACTATAGCACCTGGTAGTCCATTCCACCCATCTACAACTCTGTTACCAAACCAATATTTGCCTATATCTTTTCTGAAACGAAATTTATCTAATTTGAAACCATTGGTACGAGTTCTTTCGCTATCACTGAGCTTTAGTACATTTGTCATGTTCCCTTTGTTAATCCCAATAACCCACTTGAACACCTCTATCATATCCCCTCTAACTCTGCGTCTCTCTAACGAATGTAAGCCTAATTTCTTCAACCTTTCTTTATACGGAAGATTTCTAATATTATGGATCATTTTTGTCATTCTACGTTGTACTCTCTCCAATGAATCTATGTCCATTCTGTAATAAGGACACCAAAATTGAACAGCATAATCCATATGGGGTCTCACTAATGACAAGTAAAGTTTTAAGATAACATCAGCAGTTCTGTTACTCACACTCCTAGAGATGAACCCGAGAATCCTGTTTGCCTTGTTTCGAACGCTTATACACTGTTGTCTAGGCTTCAAATCATTGCTAACAAACACACCTAGATCTTTCTCACAATTCGAGTTTTCTAATTCCACATTAGCTAGTTTATATTTAACATTTGTATGCATCTTCCCTATCTTTAATACCTTGCATTTGTCAATGTTAAACTTCATCTGCCAATTTACTGACCATTCGTGTAAGGTATCTAGATCCCTTTGGAGGCACTCTATATCTCTATCTGAATCAATTGTTCTCCCCATTTTGGTATCGTCTGCAAATTTACTTATCCTACTAGTTATACCTAAATCTAGGTCATTTATGTATATAACAAACAACAGAGGACCTAATACAGATCCCTGGGGGACACCACTTTTGACTGCTCCCCATTCTGACTTCGTACCATTTATGCTGACTCTCTGCTTCCTACCAATTAGCCATGACCTAATCCATCCCAACAACGCCCCACCTATTCCATGCGCCTCAACCTTTCTCATCAATCTCTCATGGGGGACTCTGTCGAAAGCTTTACTGAAATCTAAATATATTATATCATATGACTTGTCATTATCTACTGCTTCATATACCTCTGAGAAAAAACTAAGCAAATTAGTAAGGCAAGAACGTCCCTGAGTGAATCCATGCTGAGAAGAATTTATTAAATTAAATGTATCTAAGTGGTTTCTAATTTTACTAGCAATAATTGACTCTAGTAGCTTTCCTATGATTGATGTAAGACTAATGGGACGGTAATTGGATGCTATTGATTTGTCACCTTTTTTGAAGATCGGAACTACGTTTGCAAGCTTCCAAGCTTCTGGAACTATACCTGTCTCCAATGACTTGTTAAATAAAAATGTTAATGGGTAACTTAACTCATCCCTACATTCTTTTAATACTCTAGCATATACCTCATCAGGACCAGGCGATTTATGAGGTTTCAGTCTGTCAATTTCCTTAAGCACATCATTTCTACTTATAGTAACCGTACTTAACCTATTTTCTATACTATCGCTATATACCTTACGGACTTCTGGAAACTGTGCCAAATTTTCATTAGTGAAAACGGAAAGAAATTGACTATTTAATGTACTGCACATTTCTAAATCATTTTCTGTCATTTCTCCTATCGAAGTTTTAAGGGGACCAATTACATCTCTAACCTTGGATTTATATAGTTGGTAAAAAGCGTTAGGATTATTTTTTGAGTCATTGGCAACCTTGATTTCATAATTTCTTTTTTCTTTCCTAATATCCTTTTTTACCTGTCTTGATAGATTCTGATAGTAAGCAAGTAGGTGAATTTCGCCTTTCCTAATCTTTCTATATATTCCTCTCTTTTGTCCTAGAAGATCTAATAGTCTATTATTCATCCATTTGGGTTGGTTCTGTGTTGATCTAAATTTTCTTTTGGGGATGTATTTATTTTGTGCATTGAATACTGACTTGATAAAATTATCGTATGTATCTACCAAGGTTGACGTATCTTCCTGACTTAAGATGACAGGTGCCTGAGAAGGGGTACACTCATTTGGACACCTGGTTCGACTTAATTTTTTGACCATAGGGTCGGCTAATAGGGCTCTTCTTAACCCACCATAATTGGCTTTTCTAAAGTCAGGTATTAATGTTGTATTCTCTCTGGTATTACCTTTCCATTGTATATTAAAATACACAGAATTGTGGTCACTATTTCCTAGGTGGTCCCCTATCTCTACATTATTTACCATATGTTCATTGTTACTGAAAACTAAATCGAGAATATTATTACCTCTAGTCGGCGTATCTATGAATTGAAATAAAAAACTATCTTGTACTACCTCTATAAACTCCTCAGAATCATAGTCTCCTATTTGATGCTGCCAAATTATATAGAAAATGACGGAACGTCATTATGGGAGGAAATT
>JBAKBP010028964.1:0-27818 GCA_037953745.1 Lithodes maja
ATAATAATATAAATACTCAATTATGGGCCTTGGGCTTGCTCGGGACCTTGTGGCTGATCCGCTAGACACCCTGGGGAACAGGAATAACAAAACAAATATATACGGTATGTACAGTATATAAATATAAAATATATAAAATAAACATAAATAAAATGAAACAAATAAAATAAAATAAATAAAAACAATAATAAATAAAATAAATAAATATTTAAATAAAATAAATAAATATTTAAATAAAATACAAAAATATAATAATAATATAAATACTTGATTATGGGCCTTGGGCTTGCTCGGGACCTTGGGGCTGTTATATACTGTATATAGGCTATATATATATATATATATATATATATATAAAATAATATATATATACTGTAATATAACTAAAATTCCATTGAGTACTTCCCATACTTCCTGTAAACATTCCTGTGACATCTTCGTGATTATAATGTATTTATTTTGTAGGCAGTATTTATTGATAAATATATTTGTCCTTCAAGCAAAAAATAGTGTAAAGTCATCAATGATACCTAGACAAAACTGCATCAATACTCAAGGGGTTAACCAAGATTCACTCCCTCAGTCACCAAAAGTCACAAATAACATTTTATATACATATATAGTTCGAATTATTCACTAAACACTTTCACTGGGTAGATGAAATAATCCATAATTGCCTGCCTATAGCTAGGCATGGTGGGCCAGAGGGAGGGAGCCCAGAATTTAAAGGGCCAGGACCCTGCCTCACAGTCTGGGGGCCGAGAAACTACTGACTTTGCAAAGGCCCGGGCTCCTCAGAGAGGGACGCTATGGGGTTGCTAGATACTTCCTTTTGTAACTTACTAATGCCTAACTTACCAGTCCAAATTGCGTCAAAATCGAGTCATAAACTTATTTTTGGCAAATATTTCTAACTTACAGGTGGCATTATGACGCGATTGCATCATACGAGCACTCTTCGAGGGGTGGCGTTATGACGCGATCGCGTCCTAAAGATGCGGGAGGGTTAAGTGACAATATTTGGAAAATATCAGTAATAAGTAAAGTCCTCATAATTATTTACATTTATATGTTTATGCAATCACGCAGACGGAAACAAAGCAATACCCGGGAAGTTTTTAAAAGTATTTTGACGATTATCATATTTATTTTGTATTTAACCCGTACAGTACCGCTGACATCCTTTTAATTATATTTTGGCGATGGTTAGATGATGTTGTTAAGCTTAGGAAGGACCTCGAACAATAATAATGCTTCAAACTGCCTCAACCAACCCCCTTAACTACCACAGATCCTTCTTAAGCTGCATAATATCGTTTATATATAGCTGTAATAAAATACATCACACGTCGCTGGTACTCAAAGGGATAAGTTTATGTATTATATTATTACTTGTATTTACATAATTTATTCTACCCGATTACATTAATGTGTTTTAGCCCTGTTCTCATTTTATTCCAGATCAACACTGTCCTATATTTGTCCATCCCTCCAGCACCACCCTAATATTCTCCACCGCTTCACTACCGCCACTGCTTCCCCTTAAAATATTATCTTGCTCAATGTTTCGCCTTTAAATTTACGTCTTTCTTCTTCACCGGCTTCCCTCCTCTAGTGTTTTCACGGGATCATTAATATTTTATTATTTTATTGGGAATGTCATGCTTTAACCCGTTCAGTACCGGTAACATCCCTTTAATTATATTTTTGCAATGATTATACGATATTATTCAGCTTAGGAAGGACCATTAGCAAAAATAAGGCTTCAAACTATCTCAACCAACCCATTTAACTACCACAGATCCTTCATAAGCTGCATAATATCGTCTAAATATAGCAAGAATAAAATATAACACGTCGCTGGTACTCAAAGGGTTAATCAGTGTCATATTTCACTATGTATACATTATAAGCTACCGTATAAGTTCCATATATCGGAAAGTAAGAAACTTACACCAATTATGAAAACACGTACATCGACATCAGGACGTATGTATTTACTGTATGCAAGTATTTTTAAATGTACAATATTTGGGAAAACATAATTGAAAATAAAACATAATACAAATAAAACAATAACACACTAAAATAAAATAAATAAACATAATAAAACATAATAAAACACCTACAATAAGAAGTAAATAAACTAATATTGTGCGTATTGTGCGCTTCATTAATCATATACGTTAATTTGCGTTGCATCTTTAACCTCTTCACCACCATGACGTAATTTTCATCATATTCTGGTTACCATTAGACGATTTTCTTTAGTTTGTAATCTACCTCTACGACTCAGATGGGTAAATACGATCTTGTTAAACCCTCTTAGTAACATAGGTCCTTCTTAAACTGCAAAAAATCGTTTAATTATAGCCAGAATCAAAGGTAAGAAGGCGTCGTGGGGCTGAAGGGGTTAACAAATCCCTCTACTACCTCTTCTGCGTTGAATGAGCTATTATACAAAATATTGTATAAAAAAGGTTGTGAAGATAAATTATTGCTTATATTAAGGGGGGTACTACTCGCTATTTATGGACCCCCTTCTCCCTCACGTTTAGCATATTAGTTTTGAGGTTTTAAGACGGTCTTTCCGTAAGTTTGGCGATTTTGAGACATTTCGCCTCATTTGTTGTCAATATTCAGACCTCAGACCTTTCGTGTCGATTTTTTCCTGGCGACCGATAGCGAGCCTCTAATTTTAGAAGGAACCGGCCTTCGTCCAGAACATTTTCCTATCGAAATATGTACAAATTTATCTTGAAAGAGGTCTAGGTTTTTTCTATTTTTGTTTAGCTTGATGGAGGTCTAGCGAGATTACTATGAAATACATACATAACTAAATAAATACATACATAACTATATAGCCCCCAAAATAACCACTTTTCCACTATAATGTGCGTGTGTTTTGTGTTGGTCGGGAAGAAATATAGAACAGTATATCAGGGCAAAATTGGCCCAGGCGTCACTTGTAGGGGAGTTGTGAGCCTTCATAGCACCACCTACCTCTATTATTTCACACACACAGCCCGTAGCCTAGTAGGTAGGGCTCTCGTCTCACACACG
This sequence comes from Lithodes maja, assembly GCA_037953745.1. Classification (NCBI taxonomy): domain Eukaryota; kingdom Metazoa; phylum Arthropoda; class Malacostraca; order Decapoda; family Lithodidae; genus Lithodes; species Lithodes maja. Next base: position 3,064 of record JBAKBP010028964.1, read on the forward strand.
AGGGGTCGGGGGTTCAATCCCCGGCCGGACGGAGACAAATTGGGCTTGTCTCCTTTCATGCGTTAGCCTCAGTTCACCTAGCTGTAAATAGGTACGTACCTGGAATAAGTGGACGACGTTGTGACGTCCCATCTGGGGTTGGCAAAAATGGTACAAGGCGAGATGGGTATCATATGGTTCACCTAAGCTGATGGCTACCTAAGCCTTCGGGCGAGACGGTACCGTCTATAGTGAGAATGGTACCATACAGATCCACCCTAAAACTTTGTTTCCGATGTCGCCAATGGGCTAAATACAGACTACACACACATCCACAGCCATTCCAACAGTACATTAAAAAAACACTTAACATGCATTTCACGCAATACATTCCCAGTTAAGGAGGCGCGATAATAATGAGCTTAGCTCGCATTGCGTGGATTCCCCTTGACGAACAAGTAACTGAGTAACTGAGTAACTGAGTAACACACACACACACACCCAGTCTCTTTCTCTCTCCGACAGTGTGTATGCATATATTTTGTTGTCAATGTGTCCGCTTGCTGTCTGCCGAGATCTATGCTGGGTATTATTACCTCCGCCAACGAACTTGGACGGAGGTTATATTTTCACCTGCGTTTGTTTGTCTGTCAGTCTGTTAAAAAGATATCTTTCAATGTTATAAACCGATTTTCACATAATCTGGTGAGCAGAGAGGATAATTATGCGCCAAGGAAGAAGTCATTCAATTTAGGAGGCGATCCAGAGATTTTCACGAGAATTGGTGGGCAGATAGGATATGCAACAGTGATGAAGCGATTCAATTTACGAGGGGCACTGGATCATATTCTAAACCCCAGATTCAGAAGAATATGTAGGCCTATGATATTAACCTTCTTAGTGCCAGCAACGTCTTTATTTGATTTCAGCTATAATTATACGTCTGCATGAAACTTAGGAAGGATATGTAGTAGCTAAAAAGATTAATTGAGAGTTTGTAGCCTTCCAATTGGTGGACGTCCTTCCTAATATGAATAAAATCGTCTAGTATTGGCCAGTAAATAACGAAAAAGACGTCATCGTATATATATATATATATATATATATATATATATATATATATATATATATATAGTTATCCCTCAAGATTGCCACTACTGAATTATTCTCCCATTTTACCATTGAAAAACAGTCCATACTCCATAACTATTGTTTTCATCTTATTGCATCTACTCTATTGACATCCTAAATTGCGCAAAGTTAATTCTACAATATACGCAAAAGAAAAAGTATATACTGTATAACACACAGAATGACCGTAGATTTTGAGCTGCATGTGTTCCTCTTTTGTGAAGTGGATGTAGCTCTCACCTTTATTGGGTGTGGTCCTGGATTAACACCCGGGACACACGTCCACTGATTGTCAGAGAGTTACGATGAATAGTTAGTATGGACCTTGCGGTCCATTCCGGGGAAACGCTGTAAGTGGAAAGAGAGTTTTGTAGTGCATTACACTTAGCGCAGCGAGTGCACAATACTAATTAATCTCTTCTTGAACTGCTTTATGGAAGATTTTTTTACATCTTATGAGGAAAGTTTATTTTAAGTAGAATCAATTTTAATATATATATTTGAAAAACTTTATGCGCATGCTAATGCTGAACCTCCTCAATTCAAACTTCCAGCCATGGTTACCTGTTGTATGCATATAGAGCATAAACAATTTGGTATTATCCACATTTAAAACCATATTAAGTTTCTAACCCCTTCTGTACCTGTGACGTGTTTTTTTTGTATTTTAGTCTAGCTATATTTTGACAATGGTGTACAGTTTAAGAAGAATCTGTGGTAGTGTAAATCTATAAGTGAGATAGTTCGAAGTCTTTTAATTTTTGGAGGTGTGGGGGATATTATGGCCAAAGGTTATCTCTTACCACACCAATCGAAATATAAAATTAATCAACATAAATAAAAATAAAGTCTGAGATCGCCTACCTTATGTTTTTTTTTTTTTTTTTTTTCTATGTGATTGAGGGAGGCAAAAGGCATAACTGCCTATAGCGAGTGCCTCCCCCATAGTTGAAAGAGTGACAGGGCCAAAATCAAGGGACGTTCGAGCCAAAATGCCTGGACATACGGAGTTTGAAGCAATTTAAGTCATAGGAAGAGGGAAAGACTGATTCTGGGAGAGAGTTCCAGAGCTCAGATGTTGAGTAGAAGAAAGTTTGAGAGTAACGTTTCACTCTTGGGTTGGAGAGTTGCACAGAGTAGGGGTGGGATTGAGTTGCAAGACGGGTACCACGTGCCCTACGTAAAGGAGGTGGTATGCACTGGGATAGCTCTGAGGAACACTGATTATTATAGTCGCGATAGAATAGCGAGAGAGATGCAACATTGCGGCGGAGAGAGAGAGATTGCAGAGAGTTGGTGAGTGGACGGGAGTTAATGATACGAAAGGCCTTCCTTTCAACTTTGTCTAGGAGAGCGGTGTGAGAGGAACCTCCCCACACATGTGAACAATACTCAATACAAGGGCGCACTATGCCCCTGTACAGAGCAAGAAGCTGTGCAGGGGAAAAGAACCCCCTAAGGCGGTTGAGCACACCCAGCTTCTGGGAGGCTGCCTTAGCAAGACTAGTAATATGGTCCTTCCAAATGAGAGCAGAAGAAAAAGAGACACCAAGAATATTGAGAGAAGATGAAGGGTTGATTTTTGTATTGTTGAAGAATAAGGGATAGTCCGCTGGGAGATCCTGACGGGTAGATAGATGGAGAAATTGGGTTTTGGAAGCATTAAAGTTAACAAGGTTTTCTCTGCCCCAATTGGAAATAGTATTTAGATCAGAATTTAAGAGTTCTATGGCTTCATTACGTTTGTCGTTGAGGGATTGCTGGCTGGGGCGTTCTGAAAAACTAATGGAGTAGTGTAAGGTTGAGTCGTCTGCGTATGAATGGATGGGAATTAAGGTACAGTTAAGGAGATCATTTATAAAAATTAGAAAGAGAATAGGAGATAGGACAGAGCCCTGAGGAACACCGGAGTTTATAGGGTGAGGAAGTGAACAATGGCCGTCCACAACCGCAGCTATGGAACGGCCGGAAAGGAAATTAGAGACAAAGGCACAGATGGAGGGATAGAAACCGAAGGAGGGTAGTTTAGAAATTAAAGATTTATGCCAGACTCTATCGAAGGCTTTCGATATGTCTAGTGCAATAGAAAAAGTCTCACCGAAGTCCCGAAAGGAGGATGACCAAGAGTTAGTAAGATATGAAAGAAGATCACCAGTAGAGCGACCCTTAAGGAAGCCATACTGGCGATCTGAGAGCAGATTATGAGAAGAGAAATGCTTAAGAAATTTGGAAGCAAGAATAGTTTCAAAAACTTTAGAAAGACAAGAGATAAGAGCAATTGGACGATAGTTGGAGGGTTGAGAGCGGTCACCCTTCTTTGGGACAGGTTGAATGTGAGCAAACTTCCAGCATGAAGGGAAGACGTTAGAGGATAGACAGAGACGAAAGAGTTTGCCTAGGCAGGGAGTCAGCACGGACTATGAACTATGGTAGCCTATCTCTCAGGATGCCCTAACTAAACATTGTATAAATGGCCATATATATCAATGACTTAGCTATAACTAGGGTCCTGGTTTAGTTCAGAGGATTCCGGCTTCGGTAGATAAGGGTTATAGATCAGGACTCCGGGCCGGGCGTGGGAATTGTGGTGGAGGAGATCACGGGACACTTCTCTACCATTCAGATGTTTACTAGCGTCTGATCGGAACTTCAATTTCCGACTCTTAAATAAACTATATATTAATTCGTTACCAAGGGTTCATTCCCTCTTCACGAAATCATATAAATAATTATCAGCATTTAAATTATATAATTATAAAGGTGAACATCGTTTCACAACGATTTAGTGAACATAATATCAAGATATTAACGACCCTAAAGCAAACGGTGGATCGCGTATGCGGTCGCGGGAATATTTAAACTGATCCTCTTTACAGTTCTTCTAAACTTATTTCTACAAGGTTTTATAACTAAATTAACTTGATCAAGGTAATCTTATACAGTACTAAATTACCTAACATTAATTAATCTCTACAATATATACAATCACCGGGTTCTGGTAGGAAATTGTTCACTCTAGTGAGGTTACCCTATCGGAAGGTTGTTGCCAACATTCCCCAGATACCGGTGTAGTCAATTTATTTCTCACAGATTGGGGCCCGGCAAAGAATGATGTGTCGCATCATGTTATATCACCTGCGGCTAACAAATCACGCTAATTTCTTCTAGACCCCGCAGCAGCTGCTCGTGGTGGTCTTGGGCTCCCTATTACTATGGGTTGCTGTTCTTCCGATGGGATGGCGAGTTCCATAGGTATGAGACGATCTACAGTTCGGAGAGTGGTTTGTCCTCGAGATACAACCTTAACGGTTCTGATAACTCCTTCGGAATCAGGATAGACTTCTTGGATCCTTGCTAAGGGCCATTTAGAGTGAGGTTGGTCCATTTTCAACAAGACTATGTCTCCCACTATTGGTTTGTGACGGTTACTAGCAGAATTCGCACCATAATACCTCTCCCGTAAGCTCAAGATATACTCAGATGCCCAATGTTTGTTCCAGGCGTCCAGTATTTTGCAGAGTTTATGGTAGCTGCGTCGCAAGTGTGCATCTGCTTCATTAACGGAGGGATCCACTAATTCCTCGGTCACGTCCAAACGGGGGACTGGGTCCAATCGTCTACCATATAATAAATGAGCCGGTGTTAAGGCCTCAATTTCCAGATTGGAGTCATCTTGATACGTTAGTGGTCGATTATTTACTCTGGTTTCTATTTCGGTGACAACAGTTCTTAACGCATCCAAGGTGACCTTGGACTTGTGAAGAACCCTTTTCAGGCACGATTTTACAATACCTATCATTCTCTCTGTAAATCCATTTTGCCTCTGGGAGTTGTGAATGACCAATAACAATTTCTAGAATCTAGCATTTGCTGTACTGCGTTGCTCTTTAATAGTTCAGAAACCAACGGGGATGCGCCCACAAACTTTGACCCATTGTCACTAATCAAACGTCTGGGACAACTTCGCCGAGCGGCAAATCTTCTAAGTAAATTAATAAAGGTTTCCGAGCTCATGTCCTCCGCTATTTCCAAATGGATAGCCCGACTGCTGGTACAGGTGAATCGACATATGTAAACCTTCTTGGGTGGACCATCATCTCCTGTGAGAGTGATGGCACCAGTATAATCTATACCTGTTACCTCAAACGGTGTCCTTTGGTGAATGCGGTCTGGCGGAAGAGCTGGTGGTCCAGGGTAAGGAATAGCGATAGCTGTATACCTCTTGCAAATAATGCAATTCTTGATACAGCGTTTAACAGCTTGTCGTCCCTGGGGTATCCAATATGTTTGTCGCATATAGGCTAGAGTGTCTGCTACCCCACCGTGTTTAGTGGTTTCATGCGCTTTTAACACCTTACGAGCGGCCTATGCGGTTTATTTATATGTACCGCCCAGCGGGGTGTTTTTAGCCAAAATAGGGCTGTTTACGTGATCATTTTCATGCCTAAATAAGACCCAGAACGTAAAACAAGTATCTATCCCTGAAAGGGCATAAACAGAGCTTTCGAATGACACCATAACGATCCTTTTATGATGGCTAGTTTTCTTGCAATAACCGTGCAACGCGAGTGCAAAAAGCATGTAATTAGGCACTTTCCCCATACAATTCCGTATATAGCGAGTGAGAGAGGGAGAGAGGAGGTGGGATTCGTGTCAGTAGGTTCGCCGCGGTGGTCTGGAGCAGTCATACGCTCGCTACTCTCCTGCCACCACTTGTCTCTCTCTCTCAGCAACATTACGTGCTGAAATTGCCACACGATATATGTCGAGCACCGCCACATAGTCCAGCTTTATTTAACTCGACTTATGTTGCTCGCCGCTAATTAAGGGTTAAAACCATCAATTTGGTGAGGTCGCAATCCTTGGGCAATAGGATCGGATGCCGAGTTTTGAGGGGTAGATCAGCTTTACCAATACGACCTCGACAACATATTAATTCTTGATTGTCTAGATACAGCCCAAGGTCCTTCATTCTTTTGGTTGGCTTGGGATTGGGTTTACGTAGCTGTGTTAATTCCTCATCATACTTTTCAGCTTGTATCCTTCTGATCCAGTAGGTAAGTGGGTCTAATTAATCCATCTTTACCTTCTTGCTCAGGAACTTAAACACAAATTTAGTTACAGTTAATAGTTTGTCCAAATTGGAGAACTTGGTGATGTCAATCACTGAAGGCTCTGGGATAATTATTGGGTCCATATGAACTTTATCATCATTAACCTTCTGGTATGATTTTTGTTCTGGCCAATCACTCTGACGTAGCCAAACCGGACCCTGAAACCACAGAGTTTCGTTAATCAGTTTCTTGACACCAACACCTCGGCTCACCAAGTCAGCCGGATTATCCTTGGACTTAACATGCATGAATGAATAGTTCATTTGCAGTTCCTTTATTTTGTGTACTCTGTTACGCACATAAACTATGTGACTATCATCCTTAGCTATCCAGTGCAAACATATCTCACTATCTGTCCATATATATCTCACCTAAAAAGAGAAACATACCATTCAAATAAGTAGCTAACCTAGTTCCCAATTCAACAGCGGTCAGCTCCAACTGTGGAAGTGTTACGTTGTTTTAATGGCGCTACTCGGGATTTGGACATAATCATAGTAGATCGGACTTCAGTGACACAATAAGCTACTGCACCATACGCCTTAGATGAGGCATCACAAAATATGTGCAATTGAGCACACTCATTATCAGAGGTAGGATCACATCTTCTAGGAAACTTGACTGAGGATACCTTCTCATATTCCACCTGCAATTTGTTCCACTCTTCTGTATACTTTTCAGGTAATGGAGTATCCCAACTCAGTGCTTCTCTCCAGGCCTCCTGAACTAAAATCTTCCCTTTAATTGATATGGGACTAAATATGCCCAATGGGTCGAACATCATAGAGACCTGACTTAAGATTGTACGTTTTGTGAGTTTTACATCGGGAAACTTGAGGGGCTTTAGAGACATCTCATCAGTAGTTGTTTTCCACAGCAATCCTAGTACTGGTTGATATTCTGGTATTTGATAGTCAGGATAGTCTCTTCTTATCTGGTCCAAAAGAATATGAGAGTTTGAATTCCAACTTTGTAGTGGCATATTGGCTTTATTACATTCTTGCCTTGCCAAATTGTAGATTTCAATCACCTCTTCTCCACTGTTGGCAACGCCCTGAAGATTATCCATGTAAAACAGTTGACCCATTTCCGGTTTCTCTGTCTTCTGGAAATGATATCTCAAAGTGCTGCACAACAAGAAAGGACTAGAGCAGGAACCAAACAACACTGACCGAAAGCGGTATTCTTTTATCCGCCCACCAGGCTGAAAAGGATCTTCAGGCCAAAGGAACTTTGTGAATTTGCGGTCCTGCTCCTTTAACCCTATTCTCAAAAAGGCTTTGGAGATATCTGCCACAAACCCAAATCTCTTCGTCCTGAATTTTAATAGTACATCACCCAGTATTTCAGTCAGATTTGGTCCTACATAGAGACAATCGTTTAGACTTGCTTCACTCTTCGCTGCTCGAGAACTGCAGTTAAATACCACTCTGATGGGGGTAGTACTGGAGTCCTTACTTACAGCATGATGAGGAAGGTAATGACCCTCTTTATGGTTTATTTCACCTGGGACCTCCTCGATATAGTCATTTTCCAACTGCTCTCGAATTATTTTATGATAAATGTCCAGTCGTTCAGGATGTTGACGCAATCTCTCCACCATTTTATTTAATTGACATCTTGAACTCTGGTAGTTAGTTGGTAATTCAGGGACATTTATCATCCATGGAAGTCCCACCCAGTACTGGCTATCCTTATACTCAACTGTATCTAGGTAGTGGTTATATGTTAAGATGTCTTCAGGGGTGGGAAGATCTGCTTCTATTCCCACAGTGTCAAGTTCCCAAAGTTTGTGAACAGGTTCTTGTTGCTCTTCTAGAATGTCTCCTAGTTGTGATGGTATTAATTCTGCACCAATTCTAGACACCACCAGAGATTGTGCCGGAGTCACAAAGACTGGATCCATCCAGTTGTCTGATTCACTTGGGCCACATGTGGGTAGAGATCCCATGATTATATATCCACCTGATGAAGAAATTAACTGGATACCGTGTTTCCGAGTCATTTTTCGCAAGAAGCGACCACAATAGTCGGAGCCGATGATCAGTTGAATTGGACCTACTACGTCAGACTCTATAGTTCGGTCTGCTAGTTGAACACCCTTCTTTGTTAAGAAGTTAGATGCTTCCTTTAAACCCTTATTTACCACAGAAGTGTTCATGTCTTCCTTAACCACCGCAGTCACTTTACATTTATATTTGCCCAATTTAATCAAGGGTTTAACCACGTCAAATGTTTGTGTTTCCTTATTTGACAAAAATCCAGTTATTGCCATGTTCACTCTTCCTACTGTTGGCAAATTCATGGCTCTGACAACATTTCCGGCAATGAAGGTCTTTTGCGCTCCAGTATCAAAGAGTGCTTTGACCGGCATAACCTCTTTTCCTCTGATCAGTTGAATCTCGGCTGTAGGAGTAGCTGCCGGCGTATGCATTGGGTTCCCAGTGGTCAGGGTCATATTTACACTTGTCGGTTTGGGTTGTACTTCACTGATCTTGGGACACAATGCGGTATGATGTACACCAGTCTTGCACCGAAAACATAAATTTAATTTAGTGGCACATTCCTCAGTAGAATGTCTTGTGCTAAGGCAAACAAGACACTTACCTAGTTCGGTGAGTCGTGGAAGTCTAGCCTTAAGATTGGGATAAGTCCTACAATACACTGTGGAATGTTGTTCTGAACATAACATACACACCTTCCGGTTTTCTTGGTTTATCCCTGGTGTGGGGTTAATATTTCTGGTTACTTCTTGGGTCACTGGAGAATTGAGACGGGAATTTTTTCTCTCCCAAACACCTTTTGTTTTAGATATTGTATTAGTTTGATTATTCTGCTGGACGGATGTCACATAGGTACCAACCTCTTCCTTCTTGAACGGTTTTGCTTTTTCCTTAGTTCCTGTTGTAGACACTTTTGTGTATTTAACCTTGTTGTCTCCTTCCTTGATACCGGTATCCTTCTTGGAAACCTGCATGTGTTTGCACAGCTCTCTTAAACCCTCTTCTATCTCTTGATACGTGAAGTAGTTCTTCTTATATCTGTGGTACAATTCATCACAGGTTTTCTGAGAGAGCTTTTGTTGTACAATATGGTTCAAGAGCCAAGAAGCTGAATCAAGATCTTTCTGGGTACTAAGTGATTTCAAAACACAATTCAAGCTGATCCGGAATGACTGAAGATCCTGGTACGTATGCTTTGGTCCTGATAACTCCAGCAATTTGTAAACTAGGCACTGTAGAGTCAACTCCGTATCTTCAAAATTCTCCTTGAGTACGTCTAGAGCTGCTGTATAATTGGCATCTGTTATGGGAAGTTCCTTGATAAAATCCAATGCAAAACCCTTAAGTTGACCCAACAAGTATGAAAATGTATTTGCTGCAGAAATATCTAACCTGTCATGAACTAAACCTTTAAATTTGTCCCAAAAGGTATTCCAATCAGATTGCCCATCAAATTCAGGTAAGGTTATAGGTGGCAACTTAAAGCTTTGTTGTCCCGGAGCCGCAGTACCATTACTGGTACCATTACTCCCTGTTTCGGTAACTGTCTCTGTCGCCAAGGATTCGAACCCAGCTAGTTGATCCAAATAAGTTTCACAGGCATTTGCATAGGCTTGCTGTAATTCCTCAAACCTTTCAGATTGTTCTTGTTTGATGCAAAAGTCCTCCAATTTATTGCAAGACTCTTCATAATTAGCCCATCGGGTTTTAAGATCTTGGATTTGAGATTTTAACAGCTCCCTTGGACAGGGGTCACGTCTTTTTACCTCCTGGCAATTATTTAATGCTCTAGTTACCCAGCCTAATTTCCCCACCATAGATTTTCTCAAGAGTGTATCAGTCATTTTGGAAAATGGGTAATTATTTTCTGGACTATTATTAATGTTTATACTGAAGATTAATTTTCAACAATCAAAATTATATTTAGATAATTATATTATAGCCTAACACATACTCAATTTAGCTGTTAATCTTTAGCATTATATGCGTACCATTATTTGCTACAAATTCAGATGAATAATTAGTTGAAAACATTAAGTCCACAATATAATTTACCTAATACGTGGGAACGCACGCTAGTAGGGAGAGGGAATATATTTATTATTGAATTAAATGTCATATATGCTCCGTCCCGAGCATTTAGCTGGTCTACTTGGTCTTTCAGACGCAGGTGACATTAAAGGACAGAAACATAAAAATGGCCTAAATTATCAAATAATAGGGAGAATTTAGGTACAAGAATGAAGCTAAAGCGGTAAATATTTAGTTAATCATTGATTTCTTATCCCAGATGTTAGTGGGTACCTGTGGTAGTAGCATTTTTCTAAAAAGGGGGGGGGGGGGGACACATTTATTATTTGGTATATGCTCCATCCCGAGCGTTTAGCTGGTCGACCTAGTCTGCCAGACGCGGGTGACATTAAAGACAGAGACAGAAAATGGTCTAAATAAGAAAAATATGGGGGAAATTTAGGGACTGCAACGAAGCTCAAGCTCAGAGTTTCACAAACGCCAGAGAACGCAACGCTGCAGACCCTCCTACCAGTCCTCTACCACAGGATTTAAACGCCATGCGATTTTATCTTATTATTAATTGAAATGCCACTTACCCAAGGCCATCGCCTCACAGTTAGGGACCTCATAACGGCGGGGGATCAATCTATGTCCCACAAAAACGACCTTAAACATTAGCCTGCCGCTGCAGCTTAGCAGGGACCCTAACTGTTGAAAACTGGCCCTAACTCAACCCCTAGTTTACACACCGATCGGAATCCTCACTCGGGGCACCAAAATGTGGGGGATATTATGGCCAAAGGTTATCTCTTACCACACCAATCGAAATATAAAATTAATCAACATAAATAAATATAAAGTCTGAGATCGCCTACCTTATGGTATGAACTATGGTAGCCTATCTCTCAGGATGCCCTAACTAAACATTGTATAAATGGCCATATATATCAATGACTTAGCTATAACTAGGGTCCTGGTTTAGTTCAGAGGATTCCGGCTTCGGTAGATAAGGGTTATAGGTCAGGACTCCGGGCCGGGCGTGGGAATTGTGGTGGAGGAGATCACGGGACACTTCTCTACCGTTCAGATGTTTACTAGCGTCTGATCGGAACTTCAATTTCCGACTCTTAAATAAACTATATATTAATTCGTTACCAAGGGTTCATTCCCTCTTCACGAAATCATATAAATAATTATCAGCATTTAAATTATATAATTATAAAGGTGAACATCGTTTCACAACGCTTTAGTGAACATAATATCAAGATATTAACGACCCTAAAGCAAACGGTGGATCGCGTATGCGGTCGCGGGAATATTTAAACTGATCCTCTTTACAGTTCTTCTAAACTTATTTCTACAAGGTTTTATAACTAAATTAACTTGATCATGGTAATCTTATACAGTACTAAATTACCTAACATTAATTAATCTCTACAATATAATATTATACAATCACCGGGTTCTGGTAGGAAATTGTTCACTCTAGTGAGGTTACCCTATCGGAAGGTTGTTGCCAACATTCCCCAGATGCCGGTGTAGTCAATTTATTTCTCACAGGAGGCCTTTTTAACAACTGAATAAAAATAGTCTAATAGTAGCCAGAATAAAGTTAAAAAGAAGGCACATTAAAGTGACCTTATAGTCTAAGTTAAGTGTTTCCAACGAGATGACAAAGAGAGTTCTCGGCTGGTCCTTAACCCAAGGAGAGCAAGAATGGGGTGTTGACAAATGTTGTTGTATGCGAATTAATTACCTTCGATTCTGACAGAATTTGGTTATATTTACCATATAAAGCATTATTTCTTCTCCATGTGTGTTTATTTTACTTATATGATGAACATATAAACATTGAAGTGATAAACGAAGTGGGAACAGCAATTGGGTGGTGGATATTGGATAACGTATAATTTCGCCGCCCGGGTCGTATTATGAGTTGGCCGGCCGAGAGACATACATCCTCCCTCTGCAACGTCTCGCAATGTACTGAGTGGCCCGGGAGAGATCTCACACTTCTAGAGGGTCTCTAAATGACTCAACCCTGCCTCCGAGCCTGCCTGACGATATTTGGCGCAGAATATAACCGATAAATGAGGGGGGAAAAAAAGGAAAAAAAATAGCCGATAATTGAGGAAGGGGAAGAGAGGGGAAAAAGGGGAAAGGAGGAGGGTTGAGACACATGTGGATGATTGGTAGGAAGTACTAGAGGGGAATTATATCACCTAATGACATATTCCTTTGTGCTGAGAGCCCCTGGGGCGTTTTGGAAGTTTTGTTTTCATGGTCTTGCTTCCATGAGATCTATCGCCTACGCTTTACAGATACTTCCGTAAGGCTTATCGCGCTGCTAGGGTTAAAGCTCAGTTTTTTACTCTAGTAATTTGTGTAGCTCGAACTTCGACTATTTTTAATTGCTCCACTGTATATCTTTCCTGTGTGCTACATTCCAAAATGAACAGCATGTTTTAGAAGAGGCCGCATCAGAACATTGGCGAGCGTCAAGAGTATCTCCTTCCATCATGCAAACTGTCCCCTTAATTATGCGTGATTTTTTTGTTCTAACTTTAAGCACTGCTTGGAAAACTTCACTCGACAGGAAAACAATCGACACCAAAAGCACGAAAGGATTTAATATTGAAAAAACAAAAACAAAAAAACAAAAAAATAGGACACAAGGTCTTAAACTAATGGGGAAAACTTCTTAAAATTTGAAAACTAACGGGGCTAAGCATGAGAAAAAAGGTGATAGAAGGGGCCAGAAAAATTAACCATCTCCCCTTTAATCATGTGCAGGTGTGATCTTATATGCATGCGTGTTTTGATGTGTGGATTTGAGTGTGTGCCAGCTTGTGCATGAAATTACTTGTGTATTTGTATATCAACAAAATTATTGTACATGCAATATGTATATTTAAGTCTTCTTGTTCTATGAACCTCGCGAAACTTTAAAATGTAAAGACAAATAATATAGATAAAGTCTGACCTTGACCTCTGAGCGGTATTAAATATCTCTTTTGACAGACGTTTGCATTCATCAAAAGAATTAAATTGTGTAACACGGTTAATATCCATCATACCGCATATAATAATTATCAAGGCCAGACAGTCCGACAAGCTAGACCCACTCATGTTGGTAAACACGGCGCCAGTTGTAGGTATGTGTATTTATGTTTGTACTTTTGTATGCATTTATAATAAGGCATGTATATATTAAAAAGTACATGTGCGTAAGTGCAGGTGCAATAGTGTACGGGTATATGCATGTTTGTGATTGCGCATGAATGCGTACAATCATAAATGTATATATATATATAACAATGTTTGTAAATTCAATCATGCATGGCATATTTGTGTGTGACTACTGTACAGTATATGCATGCATAGTGTATGTACATTTTCAATTGTATATATTCTCGTGTGGAGGGGGCACAATTCAGGTGGCTTTGTTCTATTTATCGGAAAATGCATTTTTAAATATTTCATTCACATTTTGGGTTGGTGCCTGGTGGTGTGTCAATCTGATTGGTCGATAGATGGATTGGTGGAGAGAAGGATGGATGGATGGATGGATGGATGGAAAGAAAGATGGATGGGTAGATAGAATAATGGATGAATGAATGGGTGGGTGGATAAACATATGTATGGAAGGCTGGGTGGATAGAAAGATGAAATAGATGGGCGGATGGGTGGATAGAATAATGGATGGGTGGATAGAAGGATGGATAGAAAGATGACAGTAGATATTTAGACAGACAAGCAGACTAATTGATAGAATGACAGAGAGGGAGAGGTAGACCGAAAGAGAGGTGGAAGGATGGAGTGAGGAAGTATATGAACGAAGGCGGTGCTGGTTGGGGGGAGGGGCGTCGACTGACTGGGGACAGAGGTGCATGGGGGCGGTTCGTTCGTGGCCACCCCTTCGGGGATCACGGCGTCGGGCAATAGATAGATAGATAGACTAACTTATTGACTTAATGACTAAATGACTAACTTCTGACTAATTAACAAACTTACATACAGGTAAACAGATTAGAAAAAAAATGGGTGTATATATATATATATATATATATATATATATATATATATATATATATATATACCGCTATATATATATATATATATATATATATATATATATATATATAGAGAGAGAGAGAGAGAGAGAGAGAGAGAGAGAGAGAGTAGGATTTCCAGACTGAAGTGACCTGTGTCCATTTGTCTGTATAAATTAAATATATGTTCGCTCAGAAAAGTGGCTCACAGAGAGAGCGCATGATAGATAGGTGGATATAGACAAATGGACGGATGAATTGATAGACAGGCAACCAAATAAACAGAAAGATTGATTAACCCTTTCACGCACATATGACACAGTGGTTGCCAGATTAGCAATAAGAAATAGAGTTCTCTCACTCTTATAATTACCTCTCCAAAATTAGTTTTCTGCCCACAGCTAACTCAAAGACAACTGCAGAGGTTGAAGTAACTAAACTAAAGGTTTTTAAATACCCCTGATGGTAACAAAGGCTTTAAAGTATCCCTAATAGGCTCAAAATTGCGTCATATGTCGGAGAGGGTTAATATGCTGTCTAGCTGAGATAGACTATGGGTGAGGTGGGGTTGGACCGTACTATCTATCTATCTATCTATATGCTCAGGCCCAATCCCCATTTTGGGGGTAGCCGTCTCAAGACAGAGCAAGAACAGGGAACACACAAAAACATCATAAAACAAAAAATAAACACAGATAAAAAACACAAACTCTCACACATCCAGGTCACCCAGGAGAAGACCCAGAGACCAGGGTTACCAAGGTCGCTCCAGCACTCCCCCGGCCCCTGACCACCCGGAGAGGTTCCGATCTCGGCAGGCAGACATGCAGCGGAGCCAAAGCCACAAGCCCTCCCACCACACTTCCAGGCACACCCTTCATATTAATCGTCTCCCCGGGCCAGGCGCCTGATGGACTATTATCTAGTCCAACTTGCGCCCGACCCCTTACTCCAAATGACCACGTGTTCACTCAACTATTCACAAGCATTCTCCATTCACTCTTGTCCACCACCACTTCCCCTGCCTGATCTATAGTCATTCCTCTATCATCCAAAGCCTTTCTTACACAGTCTCTCCATCTCAATGGGGGTCTTCCTGCCCTTCTATCTCCCCTTGTATCTGACTCACATATTCTCTTTGTAAGCCTTTCATCTCCCATTCGTTCAACATGACCATACCAGCTCAGCACCCTTCTGTCCACTCTGGCTGACAAATGTTCCTGCTGCCCCACTCTCCTACGTATCTCTTCATTCCTCAATCTGTCTCTACGAGTAACTCCACACATACTCCTCAAGCAGCTCATCTCCATCACATCCAGCCCTCTTTTCTCCTTTTTCTTCAGAGCCCATGTCTCAGCCCCATACATCACTGTTGGCACAACAATTCCTTGATACAGTGCACTTTTTACTTTCACTCCGAGATTTCTCGTCTTCCACATACTTCCCATTGCTCCGAAAACCTTCCTTCCTTCACACACTCTCTGTTTTACCTCCACTTCCATACCTCCACTCCTGCTTATTGTTCCTCCTAGATATTTAAAACACTCTACTTGTTCCAATATTTCCCCATCCAGCCTCACATCTAGATTCACCCTATGCTCTCCCCTATTACACACCATTACTTTACTTTTATTGACGTTCACCTTCAGTTTCCTCCTTCCACAAACCACACCAAACTCTTTGACTACCTGCTGCAGTTTCTCATCAGAATCCGCCACCAATGCTGTGTCATCAGCGAACAGCAACTGATTCAACTCCCAATCTCTACCATTCTTTCCTACTAAACCCAATCCTCTTCCCATAGTTCTCCTTTTCACCTCCCTCACCACACCATCCATAAACATATTAAACAGCCATGGTGACATTACACAACCCTGTCGCAAACCTACCTTTACCTCAAACCATTCACTCAACTCACCATTTCCTACTCTCACACATGCTCTGCTCCCTTCATAAAAACTCTTAACTGCTTCTAACAAATTTCCTCCTATTTCATAAATCCTTAACACCTTCCACATTGCTTCACGGTCCACACGATCATACGCTTTTTCCAAGTCCATAAAAGCCCAAAATATCTCCTTATGCTTCTCTAAATACTTCTCGCATAACTGTCTTACTGCAAACATCTGATCCACGCACCCTCTTCCCCTCCTAAAACCGCACTGTTCTTCTCCTATTGCAACTTCCGTACACTTTATTATCCTCTCTATCAACACCCTGCCATACAGCTTTCCAACCACTGACAATAAACTAATACCTCTATAACTTGAACACTCCTGCCGATCTCCCTTCCCCTTGTACAACGGCACAATACATGCACTCTTCCAGTCTATTGGTACCATTGACACAGCAAAGCACACATTGAAAAGTCTCACCAACCAATCTATTATCACATCTCCACCCTTCTTTATACACTCCACAGCAATACCATCCAAACCTTCTGCTTTTCCCGCTCTCATTTGTTTCACTGCTTCTTTCACCTCATTTTCCTCAATCCTTTCATTCATTCCCTGCCACCTGGGTGGCCTGGGTAACCTATCTCCATCCACCTCTGCTTCAATCACTGCTTCTCTTCCATCTCTTGTATTTAACAAAGATTCAAAATACTCGGCATATCTTTTCCTCACTTCAACTGGTTCCACTAGTAATTCTCCATTTTCATTTTTCACTGACTCTTCCCTCTTTTGTCCTCCTTTCCTTACTTTATTTACCTCCTTCCAGAACATCTTCTTTCGTTCTTCAAAATTCTCACTCAGCCTTTGGCCCCACCTTTCGTTTGCATCTTTTTTCGCTTCTCTAATTTTCCGTTTTGCCTCTCTCCTTTTCTCCTTGTACCTCTCCCATACCTCAACACTACCATCCTGTAAAACCCTCTCAAAACACTGTCTCTTCTCCTCAACTGCCTTTCTCACCGTATCATTCCACCACTCGCTTCCCTTCCTGATACCTCTGCCTCCTACTTTCCTTTTGCCGCATACTACCTCTGCACTTGCTTTCACTCCTTCCTTAAACTGTTGCCATTCAATCTCTACTTCTCTCTCTTCCATCTCTCTCACTTCCATCCACTTTTCATTTAGTCTTTCCTTGTACTCCCTCTCTTTTTCACTCTTCTCTAACTCACTAACTTTTATTACCTCTCTTACTTCACGCTTGTCTCTTATTCTCCTGTAACTCTTAACTCTTAGCTTTCCCTCCACCAGGTAATGATCTGACATACCCTCCGCCTCACCTCTCATCACATTCACATCCAGCAGTCTACACAGTCTACTACTAGTGGACAAATATTAATCTAAAATCACATGAAGGCTGGAAATGAGAAAAATTATATGTGGATGAAATTTTCATTACTTGCACATCCTTTGGCATGCAGATAATTACGAAATACAGTATGCTTGCAACACTGGAAAATAAATTCAAGGGGTATACACTTTGTACGGACCATCACTCAGGGGGTGATGGACCATACAGACCACCAAAAAATTGCTTAAAGCTTAAATGGACACTTTGATATATATTATTTTAGCCCTTATACTTAAAAAGTAAATTACCCTACTATAATTGGGAACAATATTTGGCTGGAGGCCAACTATTAAGCAAATAATACTTCAAATAATCGTATAAAGAAAAAGAAGGCATATATTATCAGAAATTACTTTTGCTGCTTATATAATTGTATGGATGGATGTATAAGTCATGTTAAAAGATCTTTTACAGACCCAGGGGTAACCTACCATACACGGAAATTTCCATGTACGGAACAACACCTACACTAGGTTTTGGGGAAACAATTTGGGGAAACTTTATTAACAGAAATATGTCTTCCAAATCTGGCCTATAACATGCCTTAGTGCTTATATTAACTCTACTTACCCATATCGCTGTGATCTACAATACCTTATGATTATCATAAATACTGTATAGCCTACATAAAAAGGCATAACATTACATCAGACATGACAAAAAACAATATAATGACCTCACATACTCATTTCAATGCTCCGTCTGGCGTCACTCAGTCCGCCGATTGCTATGCATGCAGTGCTACCAGGATTTTCTACTACACCTAATTTATAGCGATTTAGGGCTGTCGTACGGTACATCACCAAGTACAGTCCAACCCCACCTGACCTACTGACCGAGATATACAGTAAATGGATAGTTTGTAAAAAAAGGGTTATATTGCTGACTAGCAGAGGTACCCGGCGTTGCCCGGGTTTAAAATCACTACTACCACCACTACTACTACCATAATCACCATCATCAATCACTACTACCACAATCATCACAATACTACTACTACCATAATCACCGGCCTCGACCTCCCTGTGCCTCATTAAACGGCGACCTCGATTTCGGCCGCTAAATGACCTCCGATTTTGGATCTGACCTCATCCGTACCCTCATTTTGGGGGGCTGCGAACAACTTTCGTTCCATACACCTTTTCGATCGGAGGCCTCCTTCTGCCCCAAACGGCCATTGTTTCAATTGTTTTCAACTTGTTTTCAATTTCGGCCTAGAAACGACCTCCGATCGTGGCCTCGCCCCCTCTATGACCTGACCCAGGTCAATTGACACCCACATGCAAAGTTTCAGCTCCCCAGGTCCAAAACTGAGGCCGCCTATTAAGAACACACACACACAGACAGACAATCGAAAATATTATATAGATGACATACATACAGCGTACGTTATGGTAGTACCGGCTGAGGTAGTTGCATCAACCCCTCTCATTTGTTGTCAGACGCTTCCAAGAGGTTATAAGCTTGCCACCTATACTACTATCAGAGTGCTTAGTTCATTGGTTGAGGGAAGGTTTGTGTACAAAAACAGGTGTTTTAGAAGCTGAAAATCAACGATAACAGGGCAACTTCTCCAAATAATTGTGACAGTTATATACCAGGTACGAATATAGTCAGTTTCATCTTCATTTAAACAACTCATACTGTCCTTTATATACAAAACATGATCAAATATCATCGAGTTATCACAAGTGCATTTGAACGAGAACCTTTTCTATGTTAATTTAGTCTGAAAGGATTAGGCTTTGCTGTACTTATGTTGGCGAGGTTAGGCAAAGTTTGGGAGAGCTTAGGCTAAGATAGGTTAAGGTTAGGATAGGTTAGATTAATTTGGATAGATTATGTTAGGCTAAATTAAATTAGGTGTAGATTGAGTAAGTTAGGGTAGCTTAATTAAGACAAAGGTTTGGTTTCGTAAGTTTAGGTTAATCTAAGTTTAATGACGATTTGAATATAAGATATTAGGCTATATTACGTTAAGGCTAGGTTAGGATACCAATGGGGTATATAGTGTCTGTTTATGGACACATTAATTATGGGTGAAGTAAATAGTAGGCGCAACAGATGTAAAATCATCTATTAACCATTTCAGTAACATGGTTTATATTTTATCTTAATATTATTATCATCAGCACACACAAGGGACTGGAGTTTTCGCAGAGAGGCTCCAATCCTAACGTTATTCTTGGCTTGCAGTGTGCTGGCTTAATAATCCAATAGGGTTGATAGCCTCTGAAGTCCTATTTTAACTAACTAAATTATCATCATTATTATTAATGTAATTTGCTAACACTAGACGATTTTCTACAACTTAGGAAGGACCGATAGCAATCTATCTATCTATCTGTTGCCGGTCGCCTTACTCTCCTTTATGAGAGTGGCCATACAAATAATGCCCGAAAGAAGGACCTATCCCCTGTGAGAAGGACAACTCATGCCAGTTGAGTTAAGGACTTACATGGTATAATTGTTAGCACTATTTTTCTACAGTGCTGTGCAGTTAGTCCATCCACTAACCTGCTTCACCAATAAGTAAGTAGTACGGATTTGTATAAGGTTTACTCCCCTAAACAGGTTTCCTATCAAGGCTAACGAGTACCATCCACCCACTCATCACCTATAGCAATCAAAACGGCAAATTAAATCTAAATTAGCCCTTTGACTATCTATTATAATTAGACAAATGTATTAGCCAAAAGACGATGAGAGAATGGCTAAACGGGATAATTCTTTCCCTCCATCAATCTTTCTCTCATCCTATGACTTAGGATATATAACTGCTTTAAACCTCGTGTGTCCAGGCATTATGACCCCAACGTCCCTTGAATTTGACTCTGTGTCACTCTTTTGGTTTTGGGGGAGACACTCGTTACAGACAGCTTGCCTTTTGTCTCCTTCATACACATAGGAAAAAACAAAACTGACCTTGACGTCCGTCCGCCTTACAAGCAAGCCCCTTACCTGGAACCAAAGAGAGCTATAATTAAAAAGTGTGCTCACAAATGTATAATAATTAAGCCTTTCAATCAGCCCTTTCCCTTCTTGTTTTATTCTCATTACTTGTAGACGATTTTATTCAGCTTAGGAAGAATCTCTAGGGTAATAAGAATCTAGGTTAACATTACCACTTCACTCGGCTTTGCATAAACCGGATACAATCATCGAAGATCATAAGGGAAGAAAATGATCAGCGTAGAGAGAGAGAGAGAGAGAGAGAGAGAGAGAGAGAGAGAGAGAGAGAGAGAGAGAGAGAGAGAGAGAGAGGTGCAAGTTCTGACAGACGAGAAGTAAAATATTCATATGTGCTAGCCTTGTCAATATACACCAGTCAATATATCTGTCGGCTTAGTCAGTGATGGAATAAACTATCCCCCCAAGTTCTCAAGGAGAGATATATATATATATATATATATATATATATATATATATATATATATATATATATTATATAAAAGACGTTTGGCCTAGTTTGGCGATTTTAGGACCTTTCACCCCAATTCTTTGTCAATATGATGACCTTTCGTGCCATTTAGGTGTCGATATGTTTTCCTGGCGAACGATAGCAAGCCTGTAATATCATAGTAACCGGCCTCCAGCCTGGACATTTTTCGATATTTTTCTTGAAGGGGGGTCTTGAGGATTTTTTTTTTTTTAGGTTGATGGTGGTCTAGGGAGGAAACTAAAACAAAAATAAAAAATAAAAAAGATAAATATATATCCAAATAAATACGTCCATCCCACCTTAAAGTAAATAAATACGTCCATCCCACCTTAAAGTAAATAAATACGTCCATCCCACCTTAAAGTAAATAAATACGTCCATCCCACCTTAAAGTAAATAAATACGTCCATCCCACCTTAAAGTAAATAAATACGTCCATCCCACCTTAAAGTAAATAAATACGTCCATCCCACCTTAAAGTAAATAAATACGTCCATCCCACCTTAAAGTAAATAAATACGTCCATCCCACCTTAAAGTAAATAAATACGTCCATCCCACCTTAAAGTAAATAAATACGTCCATCCCACCTTAAAGTAAATAAATACGTCCATCCCACCTTAAAGTAAATAAATACGTCCATCCCACCTTAAAGTAAATAAATACGTCCATCCCACCTTAAAGTAAATAAATACGTCCATCCCACCTTAAAGTAAATACATTGTAGCCCGTGTCATTCATATATTGCTTGAATTAGAAGTGGCATAGAGAACATACTTGGAGAGTCAATGTGCCTAGGACACTGTACTGTAGAACTCTCAAAGTCAGTTCCCGTGGTGGACTTGATCTCTAGATTATGTATTTGCAGTCGAAAAGCTATCAAGAAGGCTGCGTCTACCTCTGAAAGGTTAACCCGTTCTGTCCCGGCATATAATTTTGTGTTCTATTTAACTATATTTAGACGATTTTGTGCAGTTTAAGAAGGATCTGTGGTAGTAAGAGAGGTTAAGTGAGATAGTTCAAAGCCTGTTACTTGCTTGAGGCCCTCGTTAAACTAAATAATATAGTCTACATAAAGCTAGACTATAACTAAAACGACGTTGCCAGTACAGAAGGGGTTAACAATATTGCATCTGATCCCAAGACTCTAACATGGTCTATCTTACGGTCAGTATAATCATCTGCTGGTAACTAGGATCATACTAAAGTGTTATAGAATCGAAAAGCTTAAAGAGAGATATTTTAATTATATTAATATATTATTCACTAATTTACACGAACTTAATATACTGTTAAACAATTAGGGAGCTGCCTGCATATATGCCTTAAAAACTCTGGAAGTAGTTTATATACGAGTAATCCGCACAATAGAAGGACTACAGCGATATGACCATACTAACGATGTATTCCTAAATTGTAAAATAATTTAAGTTGCAGGAGTAAAATATTGTTTATTGTTCAGTTTTTATGTATAAATGTGTAAATAATCTAAGTATAGGGAATTCTTACTTTAATCCCAGTCTACCAACGAGATACCCCATACGAAACTACCCACGTTTAATAGTTCCTAATATGTAATCTTCCCAATCCATAATTTTCTATCACGATGCTAAGATATAAAATTCCCTATCAAAAAGTATTGTAAACAAATTGACATTGTTTAGTTTTAAATCTAGTCTTAAAATATTGTTACTTAATAATTTTAGAAACCTATGGTCTATAAAATAATAACATCCTAGAAGTATAACTTGTCTTTATTTTGTTTTAGCTTAATGATTGGATAAAATATGTAGCATCTTTTAATATTAGTATTAAGTATTAGGATTAGTGTTATTAGTAATAAGATAAGATTAAATTATATTGGATTATTCATCTTTTACAATATGACTCTTCATCACTGAGCTGGGTCAGACAATATACATTAGAATCTTCGTATTTAGCATTGTAATGCATATTAGCCAATTTGACCAACAAACTTTCAACACAAAAATAAATAAATATAAAACAAACACGATGAAATAAGGCCAATTAATATTATCAGAAATATCATTTTTTGTTTCCACCGGTTATTGAGTCAATTTGTCCATGGTTATTGGCGCCCAAATAATAAAAATAATATAAAACAACAGCATATCTCCCAAATGAAATGCACCCACAGCCAAAAGATTACGTTCTCCATATAAACTAGCTCTGGCACCCCACCTGTCCCTTAACCCCGCCCCACCTGTTGATACCCTTAACACGGATAATTCACAAAGCTAGGTATAAGCATGATTAATACGAGAAGTTTAGTTTATCTGAAAATTTGATCTGACAACTTCTGAAATATAGTCTTATAAAAATGTTTTTCACTATAGTAAATTTTCTCGAGGCTATTTGCCGGTACGAGAGGTAAATATCCTCGAAATGCCGCCAGAAAATACAAGTACATCACAAGTTACCAGACAAAAAGTTTCTATTCGACAAACGTTATTTCACTCAGCTTTATTTCCGCCACTCTGAGTTGGCATCTTCAGAAGTATCATACTTTTAGATGTATGTCTCCTATAATAATCTACCTTAAAAGTAGTCTAACATGTTGCCAGAATATAATTTAATGATAATACAGTATCACCAGTATATATACTGTATATATAAATATATAAATATAAATATATAACTATAACTATATATATATATATATATATATATATATATATATTAACAACCTGTACTTTCCCAAGAGTTACAGGTTACTGAACAACCTAGAGTTCCGAGAATAACACTGAAGGTGGCAGAATATTTACCATAATTTAATGTACAACGTCGCTAACCAGGATTACTGAAACATAAAGCCGCTAAAACCGTTCAGACGAGTTCACCTTTACAGTAAATTTAAGGTTACATAATTTTGAATGTGAATGATATACACTGATTATTTAAAATTCAAAATAGCATAATGGTGTACATTTGTCCGATATCCTGATTATATTATATATCCTAGAACCCATTACACCTAACAACCACGAAACCCCAAAAATCCCTCCCTCCCTCAACTAAGTAACTAAGTAACTAACTTCCTCCCTCCCTCCCTCCCTCCAACCTCTCTCTCTCTCTCCCTCGAGGTAATATTCAATACCTATGTAAATGACTGACTCACGGGGTTGTTCGCACGCTTCCATCACCCATACATGTGGGCCACACACAGACACTTGACTTACTGACATACAATAAGTAGATATATATATAGATGGAGCAACATAGAGCAGTGTATTAAGGGGAGTCACCGGCTTTTTTTTTATCTTTCTCTCCTTTTCTCTCTTTACCTGGCTTGTATCCATTCGGCCCCATTCTGCCAACTGTTTTAAGACGTTTATCCCCATCCAGGTACCGATTTCTTCCTGGCGAGCAATAGCGAGCCAGCATTGTATGGAAAAATCCGGCTTAGACATTTTTCGATCAAAAAATTTACAAATTTAGCTTTCTGGCAAAAGAAAAATATATATATGGTGGTTCGCTACCACTCGCCAGGAAAATATTGACACCTGGATGGGGGTAAACGTCTTAAAACAGTAGGCTGAATGGGGCCGAATGGATACAAGCCAAAGAGAGAGGGAGAGAAAGAGACAAAAAGCGAGGTGGGCTCCCTTAACTCCTTGAGGACTATGACGCATTATTTTGGCTATCATAAGACAATTGTATACAAATTAGGTAGGCTCTCTAGGATTCAAAACGGTAAACAC
>JBAKBP010028965.1:0-27814 GCA_037953745.1 Lithodes maja
TCTCCTTCAACCCTATCTCAACACACTACATGGCTGGTGCACTACAAACAGACTTAATCTAGCCCCAGCCAAATCCACCGCAACCCTGCTCACAAGCTGGACAGGTGAACACGAATACATCCCTCAACTCACCATAAACAACACACCCCTAACACATACACACACACCCAAAATCCTAGGAGTAACATATGATACTCATATGACATTCAAACAGCACACCACAAGCATTAAAAAGAAACTGACACCCAGACTTAACGCCCTCAGGTCACTTGCTCACACAAAATTTGGACACAACAAAGAAACTACCACCACAGTATATAAACAATACATAAGATCAGTAATGGAATACGCAAGCCCAGCCTGGGCTTCTAACCTAGCTGAAACACATCATAAGACCTTACAGACTATTCAAAACAAAGCCCTGAAGATCATTACAGGCTGCACAGCTACTACACCCACAGATCATCTACATCAAGAAACAAAAATCCTCAAAGTCAAAGACCATCTGGACATGAGAGGCACTCAATTCCTGGCAGCAGCCTCCACGAACCAAGACCACCCACTAAACTACATGGCAACACATCCACAGACACCAAGAAATATCAAAACAACACCCAGCACACGGTATCACACACAATTATTGTCCTCTCTCCCTCCCTGCCCACCCCGAACCAACTTCCAGAAGCACATCCATACTCATATCTCTCGCCAATCCATCCACTCACTCACAGACAACACGCAGCTGCATGCACGACCTCCCGAAATCCATCCTTCCGAATCCTCCCTCCCTCGCGAGGACAGAGTCCACCTGGCCAGGCTGAGATGCGGACACCATCCAGCTCTCCTGAGCTATCAGAAGAGACTGGATGACTCCGTTGTCGACGCCTGCCCGGGATGTAACACAGCACCCCATACCATTAAACACATCATAGAAGACTGCATTTCACACAACCACTTACGCCAACAACACAACCTACACTCAATGAGAGCTCTGTGGGAAAGCCCGATCGTGGCCATGGCCTTCCTCAGGGACTCGGGGCTGTTCGGCCAGGCAGCTTAGGGAACAACAACACAAATGACCGGGCAGGTGCCCAACCCCGAAAGGGGTTGAAATAGGGAAGCTATCCCCCCCCGCCAAAGGTGGCTTTCTAGGGCCTTTCCTAGCTGATGCTGAGAGGATTGGGTTCTAGTCATGTGGTGATGGGCTGGTCTATCAGAGTGAGAACTGAGCGATCTCTGCCATACCCATAGCTTACTCTGACTGTTCCTTTTACTTATATATTTTCTAGATCTCAAGTGACGGTGTCTCTTCCGTGGGTTGACCTCCCAATCTACCACGATTGGAAGCCAAAGCGTCACATTTTCCCTTTGCCCCTCAACTTTCTCTTCATAATTGCTGAGGGGCACAGGGCCCTGGGTGGGGCTTTGGTTTCCCCGGGCGTTTCCTCACCCTCCTCAGCTCCCCGCCATGGAGTGGCTTTGGTCACCCAGGCTTTATTGTGGTCGGCAGGGAGGGTTCTGTGGGGGCGTTAGGTTATGGCCTTGGCCTTGCTCGGGGCCTTGGGGCTGTTCGGCCAGGCAGCTTGGGGAACAGCAACAACAAGCAACAACAACACAAATTACCCTAATGAAACAAGTGTAATAACTAACCTGAGGTGGGTTGAAGCAAAACGGTTGATCGGAAAGGAGCGCCAGGGAAACCAAGCTCACGGAACGGTGTATCAAACTCTATTTGCTGTTTCGTCATTGTTTCAACCTAGCCGGGAGAAAATTAATGCATACATTGGTAAATGTTTAAGGCATTCCAGGCAGCCATGTTCTAGGTTGCACCAATTGTCAAGTTCCTAAACATTTGTGAACATCACCGAATCCTGTCTTGTGATGGAAGTTCACATAAAGTAAAAAAAGCTTAATAATGAATAACAAAGTTTTAACTTTTTACTAAAGAACAGTTCATGGGAGAGTCAAAGTTATTGAGTCTTTACAATAAAACCATATCGATCATGAGGGTATTTCTTAAAGGGGCCCCACCTCATTTTTTTCTCGTTATCCCTCTCTCTCTCTGGCTTGTATCGATTTGGCCCCATTCAGCCTACTGTTTTAAGAAGTTTACCCCCATCCAAGTGTCAATATTGTCCTGGCGAGCAGCAGCGATCCAGCATATATATATTTTGTATTTGACAGCAAGCTAAATTTCTCCGGCAAAGCCAGATTTCTTCATACAATGCTGGCTCGCGATATCGACACCTGGATGGGGATAAATGTCTTAAAACAGTTGGCTGAATGGGGCCGAATGGATACAAGCTAGAGAAAAGGAGAGAAAGATAAAAAAAAGCCAGTGACCTCCCTTAAACCGGTGTGTGAATGCTCGGACCACACAACCCACCTTTTCTGTGAAGCTCTTGAAGGCTGATGTGAGTTTGTGCCGCAGTTCTCGTTCCGCCTGTTCCGCTGAGAGGTCGTCACGGTCGTGCATGTGTTGATGTTTACCCAGGTCCGTAGTGATCTCACCAACCTCCGTGTAGAACTGCACATCAACGTGCTTCTTTTTGCCGAACATGATGGCATGCTGGGGGAAGAAAATAGAAAAAAACATTGGTAAGATACTGTGTAGCGGGTAACTGTTTTTCAGATGCCTACTTTAACTTAATTAAAATGTAAAACTTGCAAACTAAACAAACCAAAACTGGGACAAAGACAATATAAAGTCAAATTAACTTATCAAAATCGCTAACTTAACCAAAACCTAGCTTAACCAAAACCTAACTTAACCAAAACCTAACTTAACCAAAACCTAACTTAACCAAAACCTAACTTAACCTAACCTAACCTAGTACAGTATATTAGTGTACTATTTATGAATGTAAAATGTAAAAAAATATTGTTACATTAGGCCCTACCAAATTATTGAAATACCTGTATATACAGTTGTTGTTGTTGTTGTTCCCTAAGCTGCCTGGCCGAACAGCCCCGAGTCCCTGAGGAAGGCCATGGCCACGATCGGGCTTTCCCACAGAGCTCTCATTGAGTGTAGATTATGTTGTTGGCGTAAGTGGTTGTGTGAAATGCAGTCTTCTATGATGTGTTTAATGGTATGGGGTGCTGTGTTACATCCCGGGCAGGCGTCGACAACGGAGTCATCCAGTCTCTTCTGATAGCTCAGGAGAGCTGGATGGTGTCCGCATCTCAGCCTGGCCAGGTGGACTCTGTCCTCGCGAGGGAGGGAGGATTCGGAAGGATGGATTTCGGGAGGTCGTGCATGCAGCTGCGTGTTGTCTGTGAGTGAGTGGATGGATTGGCGAGAGATATGAGTATGGATGTGCTTCTGGAAGTTGGTTCGGGGTGGGCAGGGAGGGAGAGAGGACAATAATTGTGTGTGATACCGTGTGCTGTTTTGATATTTCTTGGTGTCTGTGGGTGTGTTGCCATGTAGTTTAGTGGGTGGTCTTGGTTCGTGGAGGCTGCTGCCAGGAATTGAGTGCCTCTCATGTCCAGATGGTCTTTGACTTTGAGGATTTTGGTTTCTTGATGTAGGTGATCTGTGGGTGCAGTAGCTGTGCAGCCTGTAATGATCTTCAGGGCTTTGTTTTGAATAGTCTGTAAGGTCTTATGATGTGTTTCAGCTAGGTTAGAAGCCCAGGCTGGGCTTGCGTATTCCATCACTGATCTTATGTATTGTTTATATACTGTGGTGGTAGTGTCTTTGTTGTGTCCAAATTTTGTGTGAGCAAGTGACCTGAGGGCGTTAAGTCTGGGTGTCAGTTTCTTTTTAATGTTTGTGGTGTGCTGTTTGAATGTCATATGAGTATCATATGTTACTCCTAGGATTTTGGGTGTGTGTGTATGTGTTAGGGGTGTGTTGTTTATGGTGAGTTGAGGGATGTATTCGTGTTCACCTGTCCAGCTTGTGAGCAGGGTTGCGGTGAATTTGGCTGGAGCTAGATTAAGTCTGTTTGTAGTGCACCAGCCATGTAGGGTGTTGAGATAGGGTTGAAGGAGATCTGTTGCTCTTCTTGGGTCATGGTGTGTGCATGTGAGTGTTATGTCATCTGCATAGGAGGCTAAGTTTATTTGGGGCGTATTGGGTGTAGTTATATCGTGCATGTACAGATTGAAGAGTGCGGGCGATAGGACGGATCCTTGTGGGACTCCGTTTGGAAAGTTTCTGATTTTAGATGACTGACCGGCAAAAGATACGTGTGCACATCTGCCTGCTAGGAAGTTGGCCAGCCACCTTTTTGTGTTGTTGTGCATGTTTGTGTTGTAGATTTTGTTTGTTAGGTTGTGGCGGGGGATGGCATCGAAGGCTTTACTAATGTCGAGTGTGGCTAATAGTGATCTGTGTGGTGGTCTAGCTGAGTTGATGCCGTCAAAAGCTCTTTGTGTAAGGTCTGTGAGAAGAGTGTTTGTGGAGTGCAGTGGCCTAAAGCCATGTTGTGTTGGAGCTAGGGGTAGGTCGGGTGTAATTAGTTGTAATACTAGGCGTTCCATGACTTTGGAGGGGGAGCAAAGGAGTGTGATGGGGCGGTGCGAGGAGGGTAGCGTGGGGTCTTTGTTGGGTTTGGGGAATGTGATGATGATACCATGCTTCCAAATGTCTGGTATATACAGTATATACACACAGTTGCTAAACAGGATTATACAAAAACATTTTGTAATTATAATGTAAAACTTGCAAACAAAAAACTTTGACGAACATAGTAAAAAGAAAAAACAACTAATCAAAATCACTATGTGGAAATTACGCTTAATCCTTCTGGCCCGGGCTGCCTTGCAAAAGGACGGAGGTCGTATCCGGGCGATCTGGCCGAAAAACGTCTAGGCCTAGGCTACCGTATCTTTGTTATTTTAACTGCTAGAAATTTCCCACGCATCTCTAAACGTAGTGCGGTTTCCAATCTGTAGACTGGCGTTGAGTAGAGCTCTCTAAGTCAACTGGTTCAGTTGTGATGACTATTTCTGTGGAGCTAATTTTTCCGCGATGTTGACAATATCGGAGCTTTTCAGACACTAATTTCGTCATACCCTACAACAACAACATTGCTCCGACGTCTCCTTCTTGTTTTCGGAGGTGCAATGACCGGCTTTGTTTACATACGTCGGACACACGGCGTTCAGACCAAGATGAATAGGCTTTCAAGCTTACTGCCTGTTATAAGGACACCCGGGGTCCTGCCCATCTGCCGCGGTGTCCTTATAAAAGGACACCCGGGCTGGAAGGGTTAAGTAAAATAATAATATATAAATAAAAGAATAAATAATAGAACTGGGTACCAAGTTTGCCAAGATTACAAGTTAGCTACTCACCCTTAAATGGAAGTGAAGTAAAATAATCATCTCTCCCTCACATGGTTGGAAGAAGGCGTTCTTAATGTTATTATAAAGGATGTCCACCTTGTCCCCTCGTACACTGGTATACCTGTAACAAAAACACTTCAAATTATAATGTAAAACTTGCAAAATAAACAAACCAAAACTTATACGAACACAGTAAAAAGACAAAATAACTAAATCAAAATCGCTATGTGGAAACAACGCTTAAGTAAAATAATAAAGTTAGAGTTCTATTTTTAATTTGTCAAGAGCAAGAATTCAATCCAAAAAAGTTCTCTAGTGCTGGCAAAAGATTTCATCTTCAACAACTTGCTTCCCCCTGGCAAAACCCCTGGTGAATTATTATTTTGTTTACACCAACCAACTTCACATCTAAACTCAATTAATGAAATCAACAAATACATGTGGCACTCCGAGGACTCGAACCTAGGATACTCACATCGAAATTCCGCGCACTATGCATTACGCTATCAAGGCAAGAAAGAAGATGTCATGGCAGAAATACCTCTCGGATACTTTGTCCAGACATATTTCCTATGCCCATGCCACAATGCTCATTCCACGAAGTGGAATATTTTAACACGTTCTTCTCCCCTATAAAATGGTCTTCCACTACCAGCTGATCCACTCACCTGACATCCATGTATCTTTCTTGGTATTCTCTCCTCTTCCATTATTTTAAAATGTAAAACTTGCAAACTAAACAAACCAAAATTGGGACAAGGACAATATAAAGTCAAATTAAATTATTTTCACGTGGTTGAACCACCTCAATGAACTTCTCTATCAACTGAACACTTAACATTCAATACTCAAAGCTCTGATCTACACATCCTCTTCCCTTCCTAAACCCGCCCTGCTCGTCACCTTCCAATTTCTCTGTTCTCGCTCTAATTCTCTCAATCACTACCCTACTGTACAACTTCCCTACTACGCTTAGAAGACATATTCCCCTGTGACCACCACACACTCCTCTTTCCCCTTTACCCTTATACAGGGGGACTATCAGGCCTGTCTTCCAGTCATCAGGCGCACTTCCCTTCTCCCATGCCTGTTCACATATTTTCCATACTCATTCGATCACTATCTTGCCACCACACCTCAGCATTTCCCCACACACTCCATCTATTCCTGATGCTTTCCCCATCTTCACTCTTTCCATGGTTTCACTTTCACACAATTCTGACGACCTGATCCCCACCTACTCCTCCCCCACTTCTCCCTCCCATACCCCATGACAGCACCAAAACAGCCTTCAAATTAAAACGTAAAACTTGCAAACTAAACAAACCAAAATTCGGACAAAGACAATATAAAGGCAAAATAACTAGTCAAACAAAAAGATGGCCATCTCTCTTACTAAAGGACCTCTACCAGGAACTAAATAGAATGATAAAATAAACAGTTAAGAAAATTTGACACCGAATCTTAACACCAAAATTTGAGAAGCAATTTATGGATAGTTTTATTCTACTGTATATAGAATATATGTACATGCTCAGATTAATATGCAGGATTCGAAACTGCATAATAAATCGTAGGCTTCTCCATATTTCTTTAACCCTTGTCTAGCGGGGTGTTTTGCGCTCATTTGGGCATATTCAGGCCCTCCTGCATGATAAATCAAGCATCTGCATGAAAAACAAATTATTTAGCAAAATACTAGGCACTACATTACATTAATGAAGTCAACGCACCAGGCGACAAAGGCCATATGGCACGAAATGTTTAAAGACGGGAAGGAAGTTAACTAAATATCATCGAGAACTCGAACATGATGAAGGAAGGACATAATACGGGAGATAGAAAACGAGGGAGATTCAGAAAGAAAATCAGCAAGATATGGGGCCGGCGGAGGAAAGCCAGAAAAGGGAAGAAACGCGTGCGGGCAACGGAAAATAAGGGGCAATCGAGGAAAAGATGGGAGACAGAAAGCTGAACGGTACAGCGCGAGCAAAGAGTCGGAGGAGAACGGGACATTAAAAACGAATGGGTAAGTCTGGTGTGGCCAATGCGGAGACGGGCCAAAGCCGTCTCCCATCGGCGATTACGGTGGGAGGGATCAGACCACCCAGAAACGGACGGTTTGACAGAACGAAGCTTATTAACGGAGATAGTGGACCACTGAGTCTGCCACCTCGACCAAAGAAACCTGGACAAGGCAGGGAAGAAATCAGAGGCTGGGACAGCAAGTGAGGAGCGGGTACCCCGCACGGAAGCAGAACGAGCAAGGCAATCAACCCGCTCATTACCGCAAACGCCAACGTGACTGGGAACCCAGCAAAAATGTACAAGCTTTTTGCGGACGGAAAGGCGGAAAAGCCATTCCTGAATAGAAAGAACTAAAGGGTGTAGAGCAGGGGAGGACTGTAAGATAAGTAGAGCACTGAGAGAATCAGAGAACAAATTAAAGGACGAGAAGGGGAAGGAACACATAAAACGGAGGGCAATAAAAATAGCATAAAGTTCAGCAGTTAAAATACTGGCAACGGGAGGTAAAGAATATTGATACGAGCAAGTGGGAAAAAGGACGGCAAACCCCACGCCTACCGACGTCTTGGAGCCATCAGTAAACACAGGAGTGGTTGTAGCGTGAAGAGAGAGGTGATCTAAGAAACGAGACCGAAGAACGAGGGGGAGAAGTAGAGGACTTGGAACAAGGGAGGATGGAAGGGCAAACCGAAGGACGAGGGAAAAGCCAGGGGGGAAAAGAGCAAAAGCGGAAAGGGAGGACGTTAGAAACAGGGAAAGAGCACGATGCGAGCAGCGAGAGCATGCGGACAGAAAACGGAGAACCAAGACGGGGGTGAGACGAAAAAGTAGTAACGACCGAAGGGGGAAGGGAAAGATGTGAAGATGGGAATTGTTGAAGGCGAGCGTAAGAACGAAGGGACAGGAGAGCCCGACGGCGATAAAGAGAAGGGAAACCAGACTCAGCATAGAGGCTTTCAACAGGAGAGGAACGAAAAGCACCAAGGGCAAGACGAAGACCAGAGTGATGAACAGAATCAAGAGCATGGAGAACAGAATCAGAGGCTGAAGAGTAAACTTGACAGCCATAATCCAACTTAGAGAGGACAAGAACCGTATGAAGCCGAAGAAGAAGCGCTCGATCAGCACCCCAAGTGAGGTGGGACAAGGACTGAAGAAGGCGGAGGCGGAGTAAGGCAGCAACCTTGAGAGAAGAAACATGAGCGGACCAATTAAGACGAGAATCAAAAGTAAGACCAAAAAAAGTAGTAGAGGAATGATAAGGGAGGGCAGTACCATAAAGAGTAAGAGGAGGATGAGGAATAGAATGGCAACGAGTAAAGGTCATCGCGCAGGATTTGGAGGTGGAAAAACGGAACCCGTGGCGGGTTGCCCATGAAGAAACAGCCAGAATAGCGGATTGGATAAGAAGATGTAAAGCGGCAATATCTGAGTCGGCTGCGTAAATCGCAGTCGTCGACATACAAGGAAGACCGAACCCCGACAGGAAGAGGAGACACGATACTGTTGATAGCAATGAGAAAAAGGATGGTACTCAGGACACAACCCTGAGGAACACCTTCCAACTGAGGGTAAAGACGAGATAAGTGGGAAGCGACTGACACGAAAGGACCGAGAAGAAAGAAAATTCTGAATAAAGACTCCTAGATTACCGTAAATGCCACAAGAACGGAGCTGACGCAAAATGTGGTACTTCCAGGTAGAATCATAGGCTTTTGCGAGATCGAAAAAAACAGCAATGACAGTTTGACGACGAGCAAAAGCTGTCCTGATATAAGATTCCAAGCGAACTACGAGCACGTCTGAACCTGAACTGGGAAGAAGACAACAAATGGCGCGACTCAAGAATCCACATGAGACGAGCGTTAATCATACGTTCAAAGAGTTTACACAGGCAACTGGTAAGGACAATTGGGCGATAGTCCTGTGGGGAGAACCCAGACTTGCCAGGTTTAAGAAAAGGTATGGTCAGGGCAGTACTCCAAGAGGGAGGGAAAATACCAGAAGACCAAATCTTGTTATAGAGAGCTAACAAGAAGACCAGAGCTTGCGAGGAAAGATGTTTGAGCATGAGATAATGGACACCATCAGGACCCTCAGAAGTGTTCTTACAGGCACAGAGAGCGGTGCGTAACTCAGTTGAGGAAAAAGGAGCATTATAGGATTCGTTAGAGGAAAGACTAAAAGTAATTGGAGTACTTTCCGCAACGACTTTAAGCGAGTGAAACTCAGCAGAGAGGTGAGAACCACTGCTAACTGAGCTAAAGTACGAGCCCAATCGATTAGAAATTGTTTCGGAGTCAGCCACAGAAACACCATCAATGCGGAGGACTGGAGCATGGAAGGGAAGATGTTTACCAGAGATCTTACGAATACGTTTCCAAACCGAAGCGACAGGAGTGCGAGACGTAATAGAAGAAACATAGGAGTCCCAACTCCGGCGTTTAGCGGCTTTGGTAGTACGACGGAAAAGAGCAGATGCACGGTGAAAGAGAAAAAATTACTCCTGAGAAGCAGGGGTGAGACACTTACGGCGAAAACTTTTCCAAGCCGCCCGCTTAACCCGGAGGGCCCTGGAACACTCAGGAGACCACCAAGGGACGCATTTAGATGAGAAAGGGCGAGACGTCCGGGGAATGGACGTCAAAGCAGCACCGAAAACCAGATCCAGAAAAAACGAGAGCATGACATGGACCGATGAGAAAGGAGGAGGAAGCAAAGAAGGAACAGTAAGGGAAGCGAAAGAAGACCAGTCCGCCCGCTGGAAGCACCAACGAGGGGAGTTAGGAGTAGGAGAGTAGGTAGTCAGAGAAAGGAGAATGGGAAAATGGTCGGAATTGTGAGAATTCTCGAGAACTGACCAATGAAAATCAAGTGAAACTGAAGGGGAACACAGGGAAAGATCGATACAGGAAAACGTACGAGTCCGAGCATCAAAATTAGTAGGAGCACCAGAATTAAGGATAAAAAGATTACGGTCCGAGAGAAGAGGTTCAAGCCGACGACCCCGGGGTGAAATAACATTGTCACCCCACAAGGTGTGCCGACCATTAACCCTTCGACCCCGGGTGGTACACGTGTGTACCATTTTTTTTTGGCCCGAGGAACCCGGGTGGTACAACACTGTACCATTGCTTGCGTGTGTGCTTTCGAATGGCGCGCGTAAAAATTTCGCTCCGTGGTCACCAGGCGTCGCTAGGCGACGCCACCAGACAGCATGTACGCCACCAAAACAGTCTCTACCCTGCCGCCAACATGGATACTAGCCCAAAAAGTTATTCCCTTGTGTCCGATTCTACGCTCCCTTCGACGCCTGCCCATGTTCGTCGCGCCCTAACGCAAAGGCACGTACAAGATGCGTTGACTCCCGGAGGTATTGAGATAGCTTTGAGGAGTTATGAACGTGGTGAAGGCCAAAATAGTGTTGATGAGTTGGGTAGTGATAGCTCCGAGTCTTATCAGTCTCACTATAGTGAAGATTTTGACGATCTAGACGAAATCCATGAAAGATACGCCTTTTTTAGTGGATTTGACCATGACGATGAAAGTGATGATAGTGAGGCTGAGCGGGAGGCTGAGGTTGACCCGCCATTGTCTTCCTTATCTACCCACGCCACCCAAGTTGCCCCAGGCTCCCGCCATTCTTCCCCACCACCACCAGCACTCCCTAGGGTTGAGGACCCCCCACTTTCGGCCTATTTACCCACTCCTTCCCCACCTCGCCGACCTACACGCCGCCCACGCATCATTCGTTCCCCGCGAGATTATGAGGGGGGCTCTGAAGAAGAAGGGCACCTCACAGATGACTCTGGCCATGATTACCTGGGTCCACCGTCAGGGCAAGATGACAGCTCTGACGACAACGACGATGACGACGACTTTATGGACATCGACGACCCTCAACCCAGACGCTTTGCCCAGGGCCGTCGTGCTCCTGGCCGCCCTGGCCGCCGGGCTGGCCGCCGGGCTGGGCCTGGGCGCCGTCGTGCTCCTGGCCGCCCTAGGGTGCGCGCCGCCAAAGTTCGTGGGCGTGCTGCCCCCGCTCTAGCTCCACAGAGGGCAGTGGCACAACCTGGGCGCCCCGTTCAGGACCGCCTGCAGTGTGCACAGTATGTAAATGTGCACAAGCACGGTTACCTGCCTCTGGAACGAGATGGAGTCACCATTAGCAGAAGGCGGTGCCATGTCTGCTGGAACAGCCAGGTGAGGCCGAGGAAGCACAAAAAGACCACCATGCAGTGTGTGGAGTGCCAGGTGTCACTATGTACTATACCGTGCTTTGCTGAATACCACAGCAAGCAGGAGTACTAACTAATAATCATAGTGAAAGTACCAAAGACTGACAATATGTATGTATATAGGCAACAAGTGGAAATAAAACAATGTACAGGTGTATTGTGATAAAAAAATCATGTATTATGAAAACATATATAAATAAGTGAACAAAGACACAATAAATTGTATATAAAACGTTTACAAAGCATATAACTAAGTGAAAGTGACACATGACATAATATTAGATGGCCAAAGTATAATAAACACCTGTGATAACGAATAATCAGTGCCTAATATAACAATAACCTACCTCAATTACTCATAAAAACTACGGTATCGAGTGAAAATGTGAAATATTTGTTACAATCATAGCCTAATAAACATATTTTATATAATTGGACTCCAAATAACTATAATAACATCACTATCAATACATAAAATCGCCTCCGGGAGGTAAAAGGTTTTGCGCGACGAGTGGCTAAGAAAACAGTAGGTTAGCCGAGCCGGGGCCTGGGCAAAGGCGACGCATCCGAACGCGGGATGATTTTCACGCATAAAAATCACTCCACTTCCCGCGCTCACCATTATGCAATCACTTGGGCTAGAGACCTCTACTCAACGGCATTCTACACATGAAGGTTTGTGCTACATTTTTCTGTTTTTTTTATAACTTTGTGTAATGTATTTCAGGAGTAACATGTGAATCAACAGGGACCAAAATTCCTGAAAACCCCCGGACACAAAGTACAGTCACGATATTCCCTAGCCGGGGTCGGAGGGTTAAAATCACCAAGGACTAAGAATGGAGTGGGCAACTTAGATAAAATCTCGGAGAATTCGGTAACATCGATGGGAAGAGAAGGCGACAAATACACAGAAACCACTGTTAACCAGCGGTCAAGATAGACTCTAGCAAAGGTGCAAGGGAAATGAGTAGAAAAGGACAGCTTTTCACAAGGGACAGAACGATGAATAAGAAGACAAGTATCATGGAGAGAGTGGGGAGAACTATAAAAAGAGTAATGAGGAAAGGGAACAGGAGGAGATAAAAGATGAGTCTCCTGAAGACAAACAACCTTAGGGGAGTGAAGAGAAAGAAGAAAATGTAAGTCAATCCTTTGAGCATTAATACTACGAAGATTCCACTGCAAAATGGACATAATAAAACAAAAGGAAAAAAGAAACTAAGAGGAGACTAAAGGACGAAAAAACAACGAAAACAGACAAAAGAAAACCATAAAAGGAGGCAAAAGCCACCGAAAATAAGAACGCACAGAAAAAGAGGAAGGACACACATAAAAGGAAAGAAATATACACAAATAACAGTAAAGGTAAAACACACACACTTATGTACAACTAAGAAAAGGTGAATGAGGATAACGTGGAGAATGAAAAGGAGGCAAAAGCCAACAAAAAAAAGAAAGGGAAGAATACACACTTATGCACAACAATGAAGAGGCGGATGGGCGAACGGGGAGACAGAGAAATACAAATAATGATAAAGGGAAAAATACACACTTATGTACAACAATGAAGAGGTGGATGGGTTAATGGGGAGACAGAAGAGAAGGAGGCAGAGGGGAGGACCGAAAACCGGGGGGCATAGGGAGGCTTGACAGCGAAGGAGAAGAAGAAATAGGAGGGCCAGAGTGAGAGGAGGGAAGGGCAGAGGACGAAAGAGAGACAGAAGGAAGAGAAGAAGGGTGGGAAGGGGAAGAGGGGGGGACAGGGGAAGGAGGAGGTGGTTGAGGGGTAAGGGGCAGTGTAGAGGGGACGGGATGAATGTCAGCTGAAACGGTAAGAGGCGGGGGACGAGAAGAATCGAGAAAGTCTCGAATCTTGGGAATGGACTCAAAGGACATGTTTAAGTCAGAGGGAGGGTGAAAACAGGAAGAAGAAGAAAGAGATGGAGAGGAGGAGGAAGGAGGGGCGGAGGAAGGAGGCAACCTCTTTTTCTTCTTCTCACCGGGACTCGGACTCCGGACATTACGGTGGAAGTCCCTGCGTTTAGAAGAGGAGTGGGGAGAGGGAGAACGGGAGGTACGGGAAGGAATTTTGGAAATCCGTTTGGTAGAGACAGGAGATCGGAAGGAAATGGAACCACGAGACGAGGGAGGAGGAGAAGAACTAGAGGAAGGCTTGGGATGGGACCGCTGGCGGGTGGGGCGTTGAGCCAAACCAGAAGAAGAGGGGCGAGGGCGAGTAAAGGAAGTGGAATGAGTGGAAATGGAAGTAGGAGTAGAAGAGTCAAGCACAGAGAAAGAGTTAGACAAAGGGATAGAAGACGAAGAAACAGGAATAGGAGCAGTGGAGACAGAAGAAACCGAAGGCGTAGAAGTAAGGGAAGAAGGGACAGAGAGCGGAACAGAGGAAGGAGAGGAAGAGGAGGACGAGGATAAGGGAAGCGGAACGGAGGGAGTGGAAGAAGAGACGGGAGGGTGAGAGATAAGTGCAGAAATCGGACGAGGTGAGAAGCAGACGAAGAGCTTCCTTACAGGCAGTAGAGTAAGTAAGGCCTTGTTTTGCTTGAAGAATTGTAACTTCAGATTCAAATTTGTAAACGGGGCAATCATGGGAATAGGCAGGATGGGAGTCTTTACAGTTGAGGCAGCAGGGGGTCGTAGACGGGCATTCATCAGCAATATGGCCAGGTTGCGCACAGTACGGGCATGTAGGGTAGTCGGGGTTGAGAGAGCGACAGTATTTCACGGGATGGCCAAAACGCCAGCAACCCTTGCACTGCTGAGGGCGGGGAAGGGATTCTAATACGTCGATGCGAGTACCACCGACAATAACGTGAGAAGGGAGAATATTACCATCGAACGTTATTTTAGCGATATTAGAGGGGTAGCGGCGAGTGTGGCGAGGTTGGATGGTGTAACAGACAATATTAATTACAACATGGTCTTGAGCAACAACGGCCTTCCCAATAAGGTCGGCGCAATCTTTGAAGTCCCGATCACCGAGTTGGATATAAGAAGCGATCAGGACAGTACCTGTGCACGAGTTCATTCTTTGGTCTTTAAAAGCAGGGATGGGAGTACCGTTGGGGTCTGCAAAGGCCGCCATAGCAGCAGCCTGACTCTCGTTCTGCACTGTAACTAGTCGGGAATGATCATGACGAGAGTGGAAAGTGACATCCTTGCCCACCTTCTGAAGGAGACTGAGGTGGAACAGAAGGTCATCTCCGGCAAGAGGGGCTGAGGCGGGGATAGATTTTTTTTTAACAAAATCGGCAGGGGCAAAGAGATCGGAGAGAGGAAGAATAGAAGAACGAGGGCGAGCAGAAGAAGAAACTGAAGTAGATGGAACCGAAGGAGAAGGAACTGAAGAAGAAGAAAAAAAAGGAGAATATGGTTCGAAAGTGACGATGTGAGATGAGGAAGCAATGGAGGAAGAAGACGAGGAAGGAAGAGTGGCAGATGCAGTAGAAGGGATAGCAAACGACGGAAGAGAAGAGGTCTGAACTGGCGGAGCGGGGAGGGATATGAAAGAGGAAGCCTGTAGAAGAAAGAGCAGGCTGAACTAATGAAGAATCGGAAAGAGAGGTGACACACTCCACGTCTACCAAAGTCGAAGCCGAGGAAGGCGCCGGAGAGCGGTCAATGAGGAGAGAGTCAGAGGTTTGAGCTGGTACGGTACTAGTAGGTACGGATGCGTCTAGGGTGGAAGCCCCAGAGAGTTGAGAAAGGTCAGGTGGAGAGTCCGTGAGATCGCGTGGGACGGGGACAGGGTGCGCCTTAGCTTGTTCCGGGGTAGTGGGGTTGCATGGACGGACCATGATGACCCAAGTTGTTTTTACTATTCTAATTTCGGTTTGTCGGAAAAGGAAAAAGGAAAGAATAACTAACCAAGGGGAAGAAAAAGAAAGAAAAAGAAAAGAAAAATCAGAAACAAAGCAAAAATAAAGAGCGTACCATAAGAGCTAACAGAGCCCCCGGCGCGAGTCAGGAAGCCCCGACCCCCACACCGACGGCACAAACAGGGGCAGGTCCTAGGGGGTTTCATCCCCATACCCTACCCCCCTAGACAAGGGGGGATAGCACCACTACGTACAGAGAGGCCTAGCTTAGGCAAAACCGCTATACTGGGACCGAGGGCAAAATTAATTGCAAACATCCCCAATCTGTGCGTAATGGAGGGCTGCCGGACAGAAGCCAGGAAACCCACCAGGAAGGTAGACCGGACCCCCGGAAACCGAGACGGGCCTCACTGATGGGCGGTCCATGGAGCGACAGCACGGGCGACCGCGCCGCCGCCCCCGGTACCAACCCCCACGTGCAGTGAGCTAGCCGCCACTGCCCCTGTAAACGGGTAGGAGTCAGGGCCGGTATTTATAAAGCACTTTTAGGCCTAAAATTAGCTTTTAAAGATGGCGCCAACTTTTAAAACTTAAAAGTTGGGCAAAAAAACTTTTAGCGGCTAAAAGTAGCTTTTAAACCCAGCGAAAACTAAAAGCTCCCCTTGGGACTGTTAGCGCTTAAAAGTTACTTTTAGAGGACGATGAAGATGATTGAATAACAAATCCGCCACCCCCTGCCAAGGAATGTTCATGTTAGAAAGATTAATTGGATTAATAGGCCTATAGCGAGTTAATCGAAGTACACCATTTAAACCATGAAGGAGACAGAAGAACCAAGCTCTTAACCCAGAGATGAAAGTGTGTAAGCCTAGTACCCTACGTTATTTGGCAACGGTCAAAATGTAACTGAATGAGTAACTCATGGTGGTATGATTGTAGGTTAGATATATTATCAAGTGCAGTATGTTAGGTAACTCTTGATTCTATCCATAAATTCCATATACCACCCAGCACATCATACTACTCAAAGGTGATCCACTGTGTGTTCT
Source organism: Lithodes maja (assembly GCA_037953745.1). Lineage (NCBI taxonomy): Eukaryota > Metazoa > Arthropoda > Malacostraca > Decapoda > Lithodidae > Lithodes > Lithodes maja. The sequence goes on from JBAKBP010028965.1 coordinate 16,453, forward strand.
CCAACGAATAAGCTATATTAGAAAGTAACCTACCACCTTATGTACTTTAAACATTTCGATTCATAATGTATATATGTCCGACTACATTTTTTGCCGCGGTCGGTCTCTCTATTTTTAGATGGGTAAATCCTCCTCGTCCTCCACCCACAACCTCGACACTTCCAGCGTCCTTGTTGACAAATGCCCATACTGTACTTGTTGGAAGAACACTAACAAATAGACCAAATTAAAGGAGTGTAGAAGGACTAAGATATAATATTGGATTGTCACAAGATAGGCCTATTTCATAACATCCGAGAACAAGTAGCCTATTTGCACCCAATTTTTTCGCAAATTACCGTAAACTGGGGTGATTTCGGATAGGATAAGGATAAGGATATTAGGCCTATGGGGGATAATTTTAAGAGGCTTCCTGGATTACGGCGCACGGCGCATTATCACTACACATCACTTGACCTTGTTAAATCTCTACAATGTGTTTACAGTCATGAGAAATTGTAAAAAACAAACTCGAAAAATTTCCGAAATTACCCCACTTTACGAATTGTGAAAACTCGCGAATTTGGCAACTATCTCAGATGCTGCCACACCGGAGTATGCAATTGTTTTCGTATGGTAAATATATTACCCTTTCAATTTAGCAATATATACTAGATTTCATAATAACAAAATATTGCATAATTACCCTAATGTTTTATAGTAATTAGTATATGCAATTATAAGCCTATACTTACCTATTAAACGTTATTCATCGATTGTAATCTTGCTAGATGTAGCGAACTAGCGGTTGTGGCAGCCTTCTTAACGCTTCCACTAAAAGCTGCTTTTAAATGTTTTATGAATAACTTTTAATGATTTTCTTTTAGTTAAAATTACTTTTAGGGACATTTTAAAATTATTTTATAAATACCGGCCCTGAACTCCCCACTCAGCGAGGGAAGGCGTCTTGAGCCTAGCCGGCACAATTTAGTGAAAAAGGAGGAGGAAACCCTCCGCAAAGCGAGGTCAAAATCGGGAACCAGAAAAACGCCGTCACCGGAAGGTTCCGCTTATCCCAATGACGACGGGGGGGTACTTCGTCCACGACGCCGCTGTAATCCCTGCTCCGAAGAGTGGATGATAGCGACCCCGCTTCGAGCCCCGCCACCACGACAAGGTGGCTCCCCAACGGCGGGGTACTAGGCACTAAAAGCTTCAAAATGAGACCAGAACGAGCTACGTAGCACTCGTGGTCCTCTTGCAGTGGTGCCACGAACATGGAAGTTTAGCATATATCGGTATATTTTCCCAGCTATGCTCACTACTGGCTACACTGCCGGCCTCTCGAGAACACAGGGAACATGAGTTAATGGGCGGCGGTAAGCCCTGGGAGTCGGCTGTCTGGCCCGCTGCTCTCCCGGCCATTTGCACTCGATTTTAACCCTTTAAAAGCCTTAATAATGCTCCTAACTTGCTGCAAATTGGTGCACGACTTAAGTCGAGCGCCGCTCTTTAAGGGTTAACTGTCTTGATAGCATAATGCATAGTGCGCGGAATTTCGATGCGAATATCCTGGGTTCGAGTCCTCGGAGTGCCACATGAATTTGTTGATTTAATTAATTGAGTTTAGATGTGAAGTAGTAGGTTGCTGTAAAAAACATAATAATTAATATTATTATTATTACTATTATTATTATTATTTCTATTATAGACCTTCGACTAACCTGATGAAACCTTAACAATAAAGTGCTCCTCTACAAATGGTGTTAATTTTCAACCAGTAGCGACATTGGTAGAGCGCTCGGTTTCTAACCGGGAGGACCGAGTTCGATTCTCGGCTGGTGGAGATAGTTGGGCAATCTCCTCACACCCCTTGCCTCTGTTCTGATCGCCTAACAGTAAAATAGGTCTATGACAGGGTCAAAAGGTCTTTGTGACCTCATCCCTTAAAATAACTGACCTGAAGCCATTGGTGTGAGCTTCCAGGGTACCGTTGATTCTCTTCTGCACAATGTTTGGTCTGATGTAGAGGTCCTTCAGCTTGGGGTTGGACTTGTTGTTGGAGACGATCAGCGTGTCTTGTTTGACCAGGTCCTCCTTCTCCTTCTCCTCGGCCTCGCGAGTCTTGAACTTCTTTTGTACCTCCTTGATCATTCTGAAGGCCGTGCTTAGGTTGGAGGACGGGGCCGACAACTCTCCGGGCTCCTTGGTGTTGGTGCTGCGGTAGGTGCTGTAAAAAGGAAATGAGAGTTCTGGGTTACCGGCGCCTATAAGGTCAGTTAGCCTGTACTGTACCATAGGAGACAGTAATAAAAGTCCCCAGCAGTCCCAAGCAATGTGGCAAAATTGGCAGGAGAGACCACCTATCCACCTCCAAAGATGAGGCAACACTGGCTCTGTCACCCTTCAGTGGGTCTCATATAAGCTGAGAAGTGTTGCCAACACTGGAGCAGTGCTCAAAAGGTTGTGGTAACTGGTTCAGGGTTGTACAGGCAGTTACAAGTTAAGTACATTACTGACAGATATATACGTCACTGGGACTGGGGAGTTACTTATCTATTCTATCTATTCTATTCAATATGCTCAGGCCCAATCCCCACTTTTCCTATTTTATATTTTTTATTTTCCTCTATTTTATTATTTTTTTTGTTTGTATTTTCTTGGGGGTGGCCGACTCAAGACAGAGCAAGAACAGGGAAAACACAAGACAAAACAACGAACAAACACAGACAAAAAACAAAATTCACACACCTAATCTACTGATGTACTGTATATATACGGTGCTGGGATTGGAGGGGTTAAAAAAAAAAAAATGCTCACTCACATTTCCTTCAAAAACACAGCATCTGGGTTCGGGAATGTGCCCTCCGCCTTGCCGATGTTAGAGCCGGGGTGGAAGAAGTTGATACGGAGATAGGTGTAGTCGCCCTCCACACTCTGGGAGATGTTCTTGATCATGGATATATGGAAGGGCACTGGCATACCGTACACTGGCAGGATCACCGTCTCGTACTTTCGGTCTAGAGGTACAAGTGACAAGGTATATATTACAGTATTTGCACTTTTAGTCTATATAATGTAAAACTTGCAAAATAAACAAACCAAAAAAGTATACAAACACAGTAAAAAGACAAAATAATTAATTTTGAAACAATGCTCAAGTTAAAATTAAAATGTATAACTTGCAAACTAAACAAACCAAAATTCGGACAAAGACAATATAAAGGCAAAATAACTAATCAAAATCGCTATGTGGAAACAACGCTTACTAAAATCAAATTTATGAAATAAAAGAACACAATCCAGCACATAGGGTGTACATTACGACATGAGCAAGTTAATCTGTTTCCCAAGCAAACTAATCGCACACATAACAACGCACTATCGTCACGTTCAAGGAATTAGTCGGTTTGGGAAGTCCGGGACGTTCTGGTAAATTTGACTAAACTCTGCATGAATAAAGAAACTACAATTAGTGTTAATATTTTCTATTAAAATCAAATTTGCAACCTGACAAGACATTAACAATAATAACAAATATAAATAACACTCACTAACGATAGTGCTATCAGGTAGGAGGTACCTGTAAGCATAGCATAGGATAGAAAACACAAAACCATCACCATTAGCTTGTATTGAGCGAAGAAAACTTACCAACATAAATCTTTAGCTCTGCGATCTCGGGTTCCCTGGGCAGGAGGTTGGCCGAGCGGTAAGAGATGGTAGACTTGCGCACTTTCTGGTTGTCCTTCTTGCCCTTCAGTAACGCCAGACGCTCCTTGGCTGCATCATTCATGGACACGGCTAACTCTTTCTGGTGCTGACGACGCTTCTCCTCTGTTGACTGTTCAGACTGTGGAAAGGATAATATTTTAATGTAAAACTTGCAAAGTATACAAACTAAAACTTGGACGAACACAGTAAAAAGACAAAACAACTAGGCTAATCAAAATCGCTATGTGGATACAACGCTTAACCTAACAAGTGCGCATGGGGGTAATTGAAAACGTCCCCCTGTGCTGACGTATTTGAGGTGTTTCCGTCACTAAAATATTAATTGTATCATTAATAGCATTAATAATTATCCATATGCGCCTATTATGGGTTGATTATAAAGGTATTAACCTGAAACAACAATAAAACGAGTGAAAACAGCGTTTGGATGGTCAAAATCGGAGATATAGCCCGCGAGTTGTATAATGTATGGGTGAGGCAAACTGCTTTCCCGCCAATTTCCCCCAAGGCCACTGAGACACAGTCGATCGATACTCTCTCTCTCTCTCTTGCACTCTCTTGCCATCAGTGATGACAACACCCTGCTTGCAACTCGCTAATGTTAGCACGAAAATATACCTCAGAATAAGGGAATAATAGGGAAAATAGGTGATAACTGAAGGAGAGGAGGAAAGTGGGGAAGGAGGGGAGGTAGAGGACTGAGATTTTGCATGGCCCAGGGGCCAAAAAAAAATAAAAAAAATAAAATAAAAAAAAATAAAAAAAATTCGATGTCAAAAGTTGATTTTTTATTTTACTTACTCTCAAGAGTCTTCCCGCAGTCCGCCGGGGGAACTCTTAAGAGTCTCCCCGCAGCTCCCGGGTTAAGCAAAATAATAATTTATAAATAAAAGAACACAATCAAAATTCCTTGAACATGACGATAATGCGTTGTTATATGTGCGATTAGTTTGCTTGGGAAACAGATTAACTTGCTCATGTAGTAATGTACACCCTATGTGGTGGATTGTGTTCTTTTATTTCATAAATTTTATTTTAGTAAGCGTTGTTTCCACATAGCGATTTTGATTAGTTATTTTGCCTTTATATTGTCTTTGTCCCAGTTTTGGTTTGTTTAGTTTGCAAGTTTTAAATTTTCATATACAAACTAAAACTTGGACGAACACAGTAAAAAGACAAAACAACTAATCAGTGGTGATGGGCTGGTCTATCAGAGTGAGAACTGAGCGATCTCTGCCATACCCATAGCTTACTCTGACTGTTCCTTTTACTTATATATTTTCTAGATCTCAAGTGACGGCGTCTCTTCCGTGGATTGACCTCCCAATCTACCAAGATTGGAAGCCAAAGCGTCACATTTTTCCTTTGCCCCTCAACTTTCTCTTCATAATTGCTGAGGGGCACAGGGCCCTGGGTGGGTCTTTGGTTTCCCGGGCGTTTCTGCACCCTCCTCGGCTTCCCGCCATGGAGTGGCTTCGGTCACCCAGGCTTTATTGTGGTCGGCAGGGAGGGTTCTGTGGGGGCGCTCGGTTATGGCCTTGGCCTTGCTCGGGGCCTTGGGGCTGTTCGGCCAGGCAGCTTGGGGAACAACAACAACAACAACAACAACAACTAATCAAAATCGCTATGTGGATACAACGCTTAATAAGCAAAATAATAATTTATAAATAAAGGAACACAATCACAAACAATAATGACATGGAGTGACAAGCAAGTTCCCCAATAACTTTATCTGAAATATTATTATGTTTTTTTACACCAACCAACTTCACATCTAAACTCAATTAATGAAATCAACAAATACATATGGCACTCCGAGGACTCGAACCCAGGATACTCACATCGAAATTCCACGCACTATGCATTACGCTATCAAGACAGTTAAGAGTAGAGTCCACATTTTTTTTTTTTTTAAATATGACGGAAAGAGAGGAATTTAGCTGTAAAATCTACTTTTCATCACCTGGCCGATAATTGAATCTCGTTGCAGTTGATTCATGATACCCTGTACCGGTACTTACTAGAAATATGAAATTACTGTACAATCTGACCTGCCAATACACGAGCTTTTAATACGCGATTCACCTTATACGCGAGGAGGGGGTCGAATCATACCCAAAACTTTCAAAACGCGTGATGTACCTTTAAAACGCGAATCCGGGCCCGATATAAGGGCAATTCCGGGGAGTTCAGCTAATACGCGAGGCCCCCCACCATTCCGCGCCAGTTACGTAGGCACGCAGGGCATTGTGGGATACGCCAGTCTACCCTCAGTCCACGCTCGCGCAACAGCTGTCCGACTCGTGTTGGACATTTACTGTTAATTTTAAGGTGAGTTTATTATTATTGTTATATTTTCTTATGATTTGGATGTTTATGTATACATATATGTACCTTTTGTGGCAATTGACGGAGATAAATAGGCCTAAAGTAGACAACTTGGAGTCAGTGCCGCCCATATCGATTTATTCCCATATAATACTCTATTGCTAATACGCGAATTTTCATTCCGCGCCCTCGCGTGTCACCCATATTCTCGCGTATTGGCAGGCCAGACTGTATCTCTATCATTATTAATGCCAAGTTTTCTTAAATAATGACATAACTTGCTTAAAAAATCTTCATAATTGCTCAGTAATTAAGATGGCGAAATGACAATGACAGGCAGATTCAAAAAAAGTACGATAACAAATAAAAATACAGTACTCAAGTAGTAAAATGAGAAATGTCATGGGTGCAAACCAGACAGTACAGTACACTTAACCCGGTACCGTAGGATACAGTAATAAAAGTCCCCCCCAGTCCCAAGCAATGTGGCCAAAATGGCAGGAGAGACCACCTTTCTACCTCAAGAGTTGAGGCAACACTGGCTCTCCCACCCTTCAGTGGGTCTTATATAAGCTGAGAAGTGTTGCCAACACGGGAGCAGTGCTCAATCGGTCGTGGTACCAGGTACAGGGTTGTACAGGCAGTTACAATGAAAGTACATTACTGACGGCTATAACCGTGACTGGGACTGGAGTTAATTATCTACTGACGGCTATAACCGTCGCTGGTACAGTATGTGTTTAACTATAAAACAAAGTTATACATACCCTCAGTTTGGAGTCAATGATGGTGGTTCGCTTCCCTCGGCCCAGCAGCTCCGAGGTGTCTTCTTTAGTGTCGTCCTCCTCATCATCAGCATCGTCATCATCCTACAATGAAAACTCACTTTTATATCATCATTTACATATATATTACTGTATCATTCTATCTACTGCCAGACGCCTTGATCCCGAAGGGGTTGGCCACAAATTAATCGCTTCCATAGAGGCAATTTGTTTGATTCTGCATCTTGATTTGGCAGGTGCTCGTTGTACTCTACGTGCTTCACATGTCTCATTCCCTAGACTGGAACAAGACCTCACAGGCTTCACTGTTCATTGTAAAGCGGTGAATGTTAAGGCTCTCAGCCTATGCCCGAGAGGAAGTAAGTTGGAATATAGAAAAAAAAAAAAAAAAATGTCCAACCATCCATTGTAGTGAAGTGTGTGTGTGTGAATGTGAAGTGTTATCATACTGTTGGAATGTGAATGTCGTCTGCAACCAGTGTAAGCAGCTCAATCATGCTGATCAAATGATAGTGTTCACATTGTAAATGCGACACTGGATTACTGCACCTTCAATGTCTAATATTTGCAAAGAGGGGTTGGAAGGCCATGGGGATGAGTGTTAAGACATTTAACCAGTGGGGGATCTAAAGCCGGTATCACACGAGCGCTTTTTCACTCAATATTTATCCTCAACACTGGTCTCGCAGCTATGTGGTCAACATATAAAATATTTTGGTTGCCTAAATTCATCTAACATCAGTCTAGTTTCCGATACCAGTGCAAAATATTCCAGAACATTTTTGATAATCGAATGTTGACTATATAAGCTCTCGTGTGATACCGGCTTAACTCGCGGCCTTCCGCTTGCTCCTTCCACGCAGGCTTATAATTTGTATATTACATGATTATTAAAATTCTAAGTTTCATATATAAATTCATACAAAAATCTAAACAATATTCATAGTTATTGTTAAATCTTCAGTCAATTATAATTTTATATATTATATAATCATCAAATTACATGCTAAAATATTATATTGGAGTACTTTAACCCTTCTTGCCCGGGCTCGCCTTCCAAAGGACAGCATTCAGATCCAGGCGATCTGGCCGAAAAACGTTTAAATAGGCCAGGCCCTATCTTTGTTATTTTAACTGCTAGAGAATTTACACACATCTCAAAACGTAACCCTCTTTCGTATCTGTAGACTGGCGTTGAGTAAAGCTCTCTAGATCAACTGGTTCAGTTGTGATGACGATTTCCGTGGAGAGTTTTGATGCGGTGTTAGCAATTAAAATGTAAAACTTGCAAACTAAAACAAAAATTGGGACAAGGACAATATAAAGTCAAATTAAATTATGGACATTTACAGACACTAATTTAGTTCTAGCAGACAATATCAACAAACCTCCAACTTCTTGTTTTTTAAGCTGCGCGTCGCTCCGACCGACTTTGTTTACAAACGTTTCGGCGCACGGCTTTCAAGCTTACGGATTTTAACCCGTCCAGCCCCGGCTAGTTTTGTAATGTTTGTTCACCAGAACCCGGCCGGTTTTCAAAAAATGGTTTTATTCCAGAAACAATAGCGAATGGGTTAGGAATGAAGGAAAAACCACGAAAAACCGCTCAAAAAGCTTAAAGAATGGTCCTACAGAGCCCCCGAAAACGTATTTTACAAGAGTAAAAAATTGAAGGCAATTACCCCAAAAAACCAGGTTATTGCGCGCTCACGCGCACGCACGTGAACTTTGAGAGTTTTCAACCATCGGCACGGTTGCGTGGGATACGTACACAGTTCCCATACAAATCTGAGCCCTCTTGAGTGGCTACACCTGAGGTTACGGTCGGCGCAATTAGGGTGACGCGCCAGGCTGTGCGTTACTGGGGCTGTGCGTTACATACATCGCCGACGCGTCAGGCGCGTCGCTGGGGCTGTACGGGTTAAAAGGACACCCGGGCTCCTGCCCTTCGCAAGGGGTGTCATTTTAAAATGACACCCGGGGAGGAAGGGTTAACCCTCCAACCCCGGCTAGGGAATATCGTGACTGTACTTTGTGTCCGGGGGTTTTCAGGAATTTTGGTCCCTGTTGATTCACATGTTACTCCTGAAATACATTACACAAAGTTATAAAAAAAACAGAAAAATGTAGCACAAACCTTCATGTGTAGAATGCCGTTGAGTAGAGGTCTCTAGCCCAAGTGATTGCATAATGGTGAGCGCGGGAAGTGGAGTGATTTTTATGCGTGAAAATCATCCCGCGTTCGGATGCGTCGCCTTGGCCCAGGCCGCGGCTCGTCGCGCCAAACTTTTTACCTCCCGGAGGCGATTTTATGTATTGATAGTGATGTTATTATAGTTATTTGGAGTCCAATTATATAAAATATGTGTATTAGGCTATCATTTTCACTAATATTTCACATTTTCACTCGATACCGTAGTTTTTATGAGTAATTGAGGTAGGTTATTGTTATATTAGGCACTGATTATTCGTTATCACAGGTGTTTATTATACTTTGGCCATCTAATATTAGTTCGTGTGTCACTTTCACTTTGGTAAATATGCTTGAGAGAGTGTCACTTTCACTGATAATGCTCATTTTCACTTGATACGGTACATTTTATTAGTAATTGAGGTAGGTTATTGTTATATTAGGCACTGATTATTCGTTATCACAGGTGTTTATTATACTTTGGCCATCTAATATTATGTCATGTGTCACTTTCACTTAGTTATATGCTTTGTAAACGTTTTATATACAATTTATTGTGTCTTTTTTCACTTATTTATACAGTATATGTTTTCATAATACATAACTTTTTTATCACAATACACCTGTACATTGTTTTATTTCCACTTGTTGCCTATATACATACATATTGTCAGTCTTTGGTACTTTCACTATGATTATTAGTTAGTACTCCTGCTTGCTGTGGTATTCAGCAAAGCACGGTATAGTACATAGTGACACCTGGCACTCCACACACTGCATGGTGGTCTTTTTGTGCTTCCTCGGCCTCACCTGGCTGTTCCAGCAGACATGGCACCGCCTTCTGCTAATGGTGACTCCATCTCGTTCCAGAGGCAGGTAACCGAGCTTGTGCACATTTAGATACTGTGCACACTGCATGTGGTCCTGAACGGGGCGCCCAGGTTGTGCCACTGCCCTCTGTGGAGCTAGAGCGGGGGCAGCACGCCCACGAACTTTGGCGGCGCGCACCCTAGGGCGGCCAGGAGCGCGACGGCGCCCAGGCCCAGCCCGGCGGCCAGCCCGGCGGCCAGGGCGGCCAGGAGCACGACGGCCCTGGGCAAAGCGTCTGGGTTGAGGGTCGTCGATGTCCATAAAGTCGTCGTCGTCATCGTCGTTGTCGTCAGAGCCGTCATCTTGCCCTGACGGTGGACCCAGGTAATCATGGCCAGAGTCATCTGTGAGGTGCCCTTCATCTTCAGAGCCCCCCTCATAATCTCGCGGGGAACGAATGATGCGTGGGCGGCGTGGGCGGCGTGTAGGTCGGCGAGGTGGGGAAGGAGTGGCAGGTAAGGCTCTGTCATCTTCATGCAGAGGTTCGGGGCTCCTTGGCCTACGACGAGTCATAGACAGCACTGGTTCAGTGTCTGTAGGTGCAGCTAGGGATGCGAGGTCGAACACATCATCAGGAACCTCTGTTGTAGGCTGGAGAGGTGGGGTGGACCCTGGGGAAACTTGCGGGGGCGTATGGCTGGGAGCGGCAGGGGTGGAAGCCGCGGGAGCCTCGACCAAAGAGCGCCTACTTGTAGCTCCCTTTTTAACATATTTCATCCCTTTTCCCTTTTCTCTAGTAGTATGTCTCCTCTCGGGGGAAATAGTGGGTAAATAGGCCGAAAGTGGGGGGTCCTCAACCCTAGGGAGTGCTGGTGGTGGTGGGGAAGAATGGCGGGAGCCTGGGGCAACTTGGGTGGCGTGGGTAGATAAGGAAGACAATGGCGGGTCAACCTCAGCCTCCCGCTCAGCCTCAGTATCATCACTTTCATCGTCATGGTCAAATCCACTAAAAAACGCGTATCTTTCATGGATTTCGTCTAGATCGTCAAAATCTTCACTATAGTGAGACTGATAAGACTCGGAGCTATCACTACCCAACTCATCAACACTATTTTTGCCTTCACCACGTTCATAACTCCTCAAAGCTATCTCAATACCTCCGGGAGTCAACGCATCTTGTACGTGCCTTTGCGTTAGGGCGCGACGAACATGGGCAGGCGTCGAAGGGAGCGTAGAATCGGACACAAGGGAATAACTTTTTGGGCTAGTATCCATGTTGGCGGCAGGGTAGAGACTGTTTTGGTGGCGTACATGCTGTCTGGTGGCGTCGCCTAGCGACGCCTGGTGACCACGGAGCGAAATTTTTACGCGCGCCATTCGAAAGCACACACGCAAGCAATGGTACAGTGTTGTACCACCCGGGTTCCTCGGGCCAAAAAAAAATGGTACACACGTGTACCACCCGGGGTCGAAGGGTTAAACCACTTAACAAGAGCAAAAATATAAATTATGGGAAGTTTTTTCCATTTCATAT
>JBAKBP010028966.1:0-27812 GCA_037953745.1 Lithodes maja
AAAGTCAAATGTCACAGAGAAAGGTAAACATTTGATTGTTTTATATTGTTTATTTATTTGACGAATAAACGCTCATCACAATACACAGCTATATCAACCATTCGTATTCAAAGGTCAAACGAGCATCTCTCTCTATCTCTCTCTTCATATATATATATATATATATATATATATATATATATATATATATATATATATATATACAGTATATATGTATATATATATATATGTTTATTTACTGTATATATTGTGTTTTATAGTCCCAACCGGATTTGAACCGCATATAGTCAGGACGAGTGTCCATGCTTTATTCCACTACACCATGGCATGATACACGATACTTGAAACCTTTTCCTATATAATTTATATTATGAAAAAGGAAAATCCTAATTGGAGAATGCATTTCAATTCAACACAATTGTATATATATATATATATATATATATATATATATATATATATATATATATATATTGTTACGGCTGGATCGGCAATACATATTCGGGATTCTTGATCGTAGGACAGAAATGGCTTATGTGACAACGACACGCTCGATTCCAGTCCCAAATACTATATGCTCCAGACAACAAAAGCACCAACGCCCTACAGAGTTATCGTCTACGGTAACGAGGTACCTTAACTCGGCGAAAGTGTACAACAGGGGTAGGCTATGAGGCTAAACTCCCTCAGACATTTATAGGTTACGTTATTGCTAAAGAAATGCAATACTCAAGAAACTACGTTAATATTAAGCCTCTAATAATGTAGAATAGAAGCAGGCTAAAGGTATGACAGTGAAATGCTAAATGACAAATGTACACGCCTACTTGAAAGCGCGTGCACTAGAATAACTGTCCCCTACTAACATGCACTAGCATGTAGCATACAAGATGTTCATGATCCAGTAGATACCTAATAATACACATGGAAGGAACATAAATAGTAGTCACTTATTATAAGAATGAATCTATACTTGGAATAACTAAAAGGTTGCAGGCAACAGTACTGCGCCGGTAGCCTACTACCGCATAGGCTACTTCGCTTCTCTCACTCTGTCTCCCCTCTGAGTCCGTATGCGCCCTACGCAACAGAACTCCGGACACAGCAGCAAAACGACAGTGCAGTTAATTGATACATGAAAGTATTAATAGTGTTGTCTTGTGTGTGAGTAATGTGTATTGTAAAGTGTTACATACATAAACTTAAAGAGAGCTGCAATGCATAGTAAAATAAAGATATATCCCACTCATCATCCCCATGTGTTCTAGCTAGCAGGCCAAGTCACAGGAACAACGAGTCCCAGCACCGAAAGCGAGAACCCAGGAAAAGACTGTAGAGAACACAAGGACAGATAAATTACGTTACTCTACTATACCGGCACTACGAGCGAGCTGTAGTCTCGGGTACTACACTCGCTCCTGGCTCGGTATGCAAATCAAGGCTAAGTCCTCGTCCCTCTACAGACAACTCCTGGGCATGGTCGGGCTCTTACACATGGCACCAGTCTAGTCACAAATTGGATGATGAGCGGGGCATATAACTCGTGAACATGTAGAACGTTCACCAACTATCCTCATCAAGAAGATCGCTGTTCACATTAACCCCTTAAATCTAATACATGTAAATATATGCTTGTCCTAAGAGTAATACGAGAGGTGAGTGCTGAAACTCCTTTAGGACCTCAAGGGAAGGTTATGCATTTAAATAGAGAGAAGAATGAAATGAGAGTAATGTCGTCAGAGAGAAAGAGTGCAACCGTGAGAAATTGGGAGAGAGGGCAAGGGATGTTAGAATCTCAAAGGTTCTAGGCAACCTGATCATGGAACATGCAGCGAGCCTCCAGGCAATGTGCTGTACGACAACATGGGCAGCCCAGGCAGCGTAGGCAGGCAGCAATGGACTACCAACCCTGTCGCGCCTAGCTATAAGCGCAAGGCTGCCAACCAGTCCATACGTCTGGCAACCCCCCCCCCCCCCCCCCAGCAGCGTGGCGCGTTGCTACCCTCTCGCTCTGAAGCCTAACTCACTCTCTCTCTCTGAGCTCCCATTGTCTTATCTATCAACTTCTCTATTGATACTACATATTAAATGGAAGGTCTCGACATGGCTTAAAACAAAACCCACCACTGGTTAGCACATGACGAGACCTTTGCAGAGATACAAAGAACATAGTTATAAGTTGTCACACTCAATATACATAGCTGCTGACGGTAGCCAGATCACGGGCGGTACAGTGGAGTACCAAGGAGTACAATCAGGTTGCGTTGCCACGCACTGGGTGCGTCACAATATATATATATATATATATATATATATATATATATATATATATATATTTCAACACATCAATTACAAGACTGTAATATATACAATATTTTATTAAAAAGCAAGTTGTATCCAGATATCAACCCAGATAGCTATAATTTCATGAAGAAACACAAATTCTTATGATGGGGATAGAGACTATGGCATCCGAGTGTGCAACTAACATGAATAGTTTGAGGAAATTTTAAATATTAGAATTGTTAATAATTTCAAATTTGACTTTATGCTTCTATGTTTATCTTTCAGTATTTATTTAATTTGTAACACATTTTTGTTGCATATCTAATGTGTTTATGTTTATATTCTTTGTCATGAAGTTTAGCTAATTAGGATTTGGACGTTGTCTAATCGTAGATTGAATTGTTAATACAAAACTCGTGCTTTGTTGTGCATATTTATGTATGTTTAATTGTATTTTAGAATAGGTAAACAAATTGATACGTTTTAAACAATGTTTAACATATTTGTGATCCACTTTTTAGTAAATAATATACTGAGTTAAACTAAATGTTTAGGATCTGATGGTAACCCTTTCCTGAGTATGGCTACTTGACAGTGCCGACAATTTGATTAAACAAAAATGATGTTCCACAACGCATTCCTTCTCATTACCATATATGTACAGTATACTATATATATATATATATTATGGACTGCTTTGGCTTACTCACCAACCTGGGTATTGGGCATAAATCCACTGTAGCTAGTTTGGTCATCTGTATTCTGCTTTCTGGTATCTATAAATACAACTTTGAAAAACAAATAATAATGCAAACAGTAGGGGTCGTTTAAGGGGAAGTTTATATTGTTTTCTGCAGCCCCTTCTCCCTCATGTTTTGCCTCATTAGTTTTGAGATTTTAAACCCAAGGTTTTTGGAAACAAATATTTTCGATTCTGGGCGAATGGCTGAGCGAAAATGAAATCTACTTATAGTTTGGGCTACAGAAGATTTTTAAAGTCCAAAAAACGGTCCCCTGGGCCCTCCAGGAAGGCAAAGTCAAAATCGAAATCCTAAACTAATGGTCCAATTTTAATTATGTTTGCGCCATTCGATTCAGCTTGCCAAAGTGTACTTATGGTATAAATTTAAACAATATCCGTACATAAATAACTCGTCTATGGAGTTTTTAAACTTTAAAATAGGCCTATTGGGCCTAAACAAAATGGTCAAAATTAAAAAATAATTATACCGTTGAAACCGTAACGGCGAGACGAATCCAAATATGTAGTAATATTGACAAGTCAAAATTCGACCAAAATCACCGATTTGCCTGGGCCCAACGTTTTGGAAACAAATATTTTCGATTCTCGGCGAATGGCTTGGCGAAAGTAAAATCTACGACGATGTCTAGAAGCAGCTCAGCGAAAAAAGACGAATGGCACCAGTTAGAATTCTCTAGGACTTATAGTTTGGACTTCAGAGGACTTTTAAAGTTAAAAAAATGGTCCCCTGGGCCCTCCAGCAAGGCCAAGTCAAAATCGAAATCCTAAACTAATGGTCCGATTTTAATTTAGTTTGCGCCATTCGATTCAGCTTGCCAAAGTGTGCTTATGGTATAAATTTAAACAAAATCCGTACATAAATAACTCGTCTATGGAGTTTTTAAACTTTAAAATAGGCCTATTGGGACTCTAAAAATTGGTCAAAATTTAAAAATAATTATACCGTTGAAACTGCAACAGCGAGACGAATCCAAATATGTAATAATATTGACAAGTCAAAATTCGACCAAAATCACCGATTTGCCAAGGTTTTTGGAAACAAATATTTTCGATTCTGGGCGAATGGCGGGGCGAACATGAAATATACGACCATGTCTAGAAGCAGCTCGGCGAGAAAAATCGAATAGCAACAGTTAGAATTCTCTAGGACTTGATGGGCTACAGAGGACTTTTAAAGTCCAAAAAACGGTCCCCTGGGCCCTCCAGGAAGGCCAAGTCAAAATCGAAATCCTAAACTAATGATCCGATTTTAATTCTGTTTGCACCATTCGATTAAGCTTGCCAAAGTGTACTACAGAGGACTTTTAAAGTCCATAAAAACGGTCCCCTGGGCCCTCCAGGAAGGCCAAGTCAAAATCGAAATCCTAAACTAATGATCCAATTTTAATTTTGTTTGCGCCATTCGATTCAGCTTGCCAAAGTGTACTTATGGTATAAATTTAAACAAAATCCGTACATAAATAACTCGTCTATGGAGTTTTTAAACTTTAAAATAGGCCTGTTGGGCCTAAAAATTGGTCAACATAAGAATATAAATTTACCGTTGAAACAGCAACGGCGAGACAAATCCAAATATGTAATAATATTGACAAGTCAAAATTCGACCAAAATCACCGATTTGCCTGGGCTCAAGGTTTTTGGAAACAAATATTTTCGATTCTGAGCGAATGGCGGGGCGAAAATGAAATTTACGACCATGTCTAGAACCAGCTCGGCGAGAAAAAAACGAATGGCACCAATTAAAATTCTCTAAGACTTATAGTTTGGGCTACAGAGGACTTTTAAAATCCAAAATACGGTCCACTGGGCCCTCCAGGAAGGCCAAGTCAAAATCGAAATCCTAAACTAATGGTCCGATTTTAATTATATTTGCGCCATTCGATTCAGCTTGACAAAGTGTACTTATGGTATAAATTTAAACAAAATCCGTACATAAATAACTCTTCTATGGCATTTTTAAACTTTAAAATAGGCCTATTGGGCCTAAAAATTAGTCAAAATTTGAAAAAATAATTATACCGTTGAAACCACAACGGCGAGACGAATCCAACTATGTAATAATATCGACAAGTCAAAATTCGACCAAAATCACCGATTTGCCTGGGCTAAATTTAACCCAAGGTTTTTGGAAACAAATATCTTCGATTCTGGGCGAATGGCGGGGCGAAAATGAAATCTACGAGCATGTCTAGAAGCAGCTCAGTGAGAAAAACCCAATGGCACCAATTAGAATTCTCTAGGTCTTATAGTTTGGGCTACAGAGGATTTTTAAAGTCCAAAAAACGGTCCCCTGGGCCTCCAGGAAGGCCAAGTCAAAATTGAAATTTTAAATTAATGGTCCGATTTTAATTATGTTTGCGCCCTTCGATTCAGCTTGCCAACGTGTACTTAAGGTATAAATTTAAACAAAATCCGTACATAAATAACTCGTCTATGGAGTTTTTAAACTTTAAAATAGGCCTATTGGGACTAAACATTGGTCAAAATTAAAAAAATAATTATACCGTTGAAACCGCAACGGCGAGACGAATCCAAATATGTAATAATATTGACAAGGACAAAAATTCGACAAAAATCACCGATTTGCCTGGGCATTTGCAAATATATCTCGAAGGTGGGTTTTGGGGGTGTTGATTAGAGCACAATATACTTTAGGTCACGGGAGCAAACTAATGATTCCCTTAAAACCATTGAGGGTGAGTTAAAGACAATAGAGGCAGATGGGCAGAGGCCCGGAGGGGAGGGTGGAAGTAATATTACGGTAATATTAATAACTTTAAAGTAATATTAATAGCTTTAATAGCATTTCATCAGGTGTACTCTAGTATATTTTATCGCCAATTACTCTCATATGTACCTGTATATAAGGAGGTGGCAAACGAGCAATTTTCGACCAGCAAGCTAATTGTCTCGTACTATTTTGAATCTCTTTTCCATTGGAATCGGAAACTAGATCGAAGGTAGATTATGTTAGGTAGTTTAATTATTTAGGAACATATATTTTCTAGCTACCAGGCATCATTTGCCCGTACACATATACGGAAAAAGCGCTCGTGTGACATCACTTAACCGCATGACTTCAGACTTTGCTGATCAGTAATGAGCAATTTGCAGTTCTTTACCCTTGTAATTGTTTCGGCTTACCCACCCAATTTCCGGCCTGAGGCAACGGAGAAACACATGCAGTTGTGTTTCTGAGTCTCTGCCTGATTGCATTGTTGTTTAAGGGGGTAGTGCTTGGTTTTGGGGGCTACTTATTAATTAATTTATTTATGTTTGAGTTTCCTTGCTAGACCTCCATCAAGCTTTAAAAAACACCCCCTAGACCTCTTTTCAAAATATATTTGTACATTTTTTCAGTAGAATAATGTCCCGGAAAATTACACACCAAATTCGACACCAAAATGGCATGAAAAGTCTTAATATTGACAAATATTGGGGCGAAACGTCTCAATACCGCCAGACTAACGGAACGAACGTCTTAAAATCTCAAAACAAATACGCTAAGCATGGGGGAGAAGGGGATCCAGAAAAAGCGAATACCTCCCCATTAAGTGTAGCCATGAACTGACATTAATTGTGTATGACTAATCGACCGAATACATTATATTACACAGCCAAATAGCTGTTAGTAAGAACATACGGTAGAAGGGAACAAATACTAGATTAAATTTTTTTCGGTGATGGTTTTATCAAAATAATATTTTGCTACAGCTCCCTTATAAATAGTGAGGGCACCCGCCTTTCAACACTGTACCACCCTTGTTCTGTCCAACTCTCTAACCCAAGATTGAACCTATTTTTCCAGTCTTTCTTCCATTCAACAATCAATCTTTGGAACTTTCTCCCTCATTCTGTCTTTTTCTCATCCTATAATTTAAACTGCTTGAAGTTTGGTGTGTCCAGACATTTTTATAGTAACGTACCTTGAATTTGGTTCTGTCACTCTTTCAACTTTGGGTGAGACACTTGTTACAGGTAGCTTTGCATTTAGTTTCCTTTATTAACATAGGAAAAACAAAACAATATAGCACACTCTGCAATGAGTGTAGTGCACTATACAATCTCCCTCTTTCCACTTAGAGTATCTCCCCGGAATGGACTGCAAGGTCTTTGGGATACTAACTTTTCCTCGTAACTCCTTGTAGCTGTTTATCCTTTTCTGTAGTGTTTTCATCCCTGACAGGCTTCAATCGCAATAATATGAAGCAGTTTGTGTATTATGATATACTGAGTTATCTCTCTCTCTCTCTCTCTCTTTCCTTTTCTGTCGGGTATGCCATCTCTACTAGAATTAAGTCCTGACCACCTTGTTTGGATCGTAAGGTCTGTGTGGCCAGTGTATCTATGTAAATCTATGTACATATATATCTCTCTCTCTCTCACCTCGCTGAGATCGTAAGGTCTGTGTGGCCAGCGTATATATGTAAATATATGTAAATCTCTCTCTCTCTCTCTCTCTCTCTCTCTCTCTCTCTCTCTCTCTCTCTCACTCTCTCTCACACACTCTCTCCTCGTCTCCGTGTCAGCCTCCTCCCCCGGCCGTTGACACTTTCATTTGCTGGCTGTGGAACCATTTATCACCGGGAGAGCTCACTGGGTCGTGGAGCCGTGACGTTAGTGGAGTTAGCAAGATGGAGTGGACTAGGGTTATAATGCGCTTATTAACGGAGTAGTGGTGGTGTTCTTAGTCTATTAATTAATGTACTCATTTATGTTTTAGTTTCCTCGCTAGACCTTCCTCTAACATAGAAAAACACACTCTAGACCCCCCTCAAGACAAATCTTTCGGTAGAAAAATATACCGTCCGAAGGCCGGTTCCTCTTATAATTACAGGCTCGCTATCGCTCGCCAGGAACATATAGACATCTAAATGGCACGATAGATATTAACATTGACAACGAAATGTAGCTATATCTGTTAAAATCGCCAAACTAATGGGCCGAACGTCTTAACATTTCAAAACTAATGGGGATAAATACGAGGGAGATAGGGGTCCAGAAAAACGACCCATCTCCCCTTTAACGGGGACGGCTGACTCACTGCAGGACTCTAAGCCCCTCCTGAGCTTGACAAACCGGTGTCTTGTTACCCATATATTACAGTAGAAGGTGTAGTTTTACTGGAGAAGCATTGACTCTGTAAATTCATATTGTGACGTACCCAGTGCGTTGCAACGCAACCTGATTGTACTCCTTGGTACTCGACTGTACCGCCCGTGATCTGGCTACCGTCAGCCGCAATGTATATTGAGTGTGACAACTTATAACTATGTTCTTTGTATCTCTGCAAAGGTCTCGTCATGTGCTAACCAGTGGTGGGTTTTGTTTTAAGCCATGTCGAGACCTTCCATTTAATATGTAGTATCAATAGAGAAGTTGATAGATAAGACAATGGGAGTTCAGAGAGAGAGAGTGAGTTAGGCTTCAGAGCAAGAGGGTAGCAACGCGCCACGCTGCCGGCCAGGTGGGTTGCCAGACGTATGGACTGGTTGGCAGCCTTGCGCTTATAGCTAGGCGCGACAGGGTTGGTAGTCCATTGTTGCCTGCCTATGCTGCTTGGGCTGGGCCCATGTTGTCGTACAGCACATTGCCTGGAGGCTGGCTGCGTGTTCCATGACCAGGTTGCCTAGAACCTTTGAGATTCTAACATCCCTTGCCCTCTCTCCCAACTTCTCACGGTTGCACTCTTTCTCTCTGACGACATTACTCTCATTTCATTCTTCTCTCTATTTAAATGCATAACCTTCCCTTGAGGTCCTAAAAGAGTTTCAGCACTCACCTCTCGTATTACTCTTAGGACAAGCATAAATTTACATGTATTAGATTTAAGGGGTTAATGTGAACAGCGATCTTCTTGATGAGGATAGTTGGTGAACGTTCTACATGTTCACGAGTTATATGCCCCGCTCATCATCCCATTTGTGACTAGACTGGTGCCATGTGTAAGAGCCCGACCATGCACAGGAGTTGTCTGTAGAGGGATGAGGACTTAGCCTTGATTTGCATACCGAGCCAGGAGTGAGTGTAGCACCCGAGACTACAGCTTGCTCGTAGTGCCGGTATAGTAGAGTAACGTAATTTATCTGTCCTTGTGTTCTCTACAGTCTTCTCCTGGGTTCTCGCTTTCGGTGCTGGGACTCGTTGTTCCTGTGACTTGGCCTGCTAGCTAGAACACATGGGGATGATGAGTGGGATATATCTTTATTTTACTATGCATTGCAGCTCTCTTTAAGTATATATCTATAACCCTTTACAATACACATTACTCACACACAAGACAACACTATTAATACTTTCATGTATCAATTAACTGCACTGTCGTTTTGCTGCTGTGTCCGGAGTTCTGTTGCGTAGGGCGCATACGGACTCGGAGGGGAGACAGAGTGAGAGAAGCGAAGTAGCCTATGCGGTAGTAGGCTACCGGCGCAGTACTGTTGCCTGCAACCTTTTAGTTATTCCAAGTATAGATTCATTATTATAATAAGTGACTACTATTTATGTTCCTCCCATGTGTATTATTAGGTATCTACTGGATCATGAACATCTTGTATGCTACATGCTAGTGCATGTTAGTAGGGGACAGTTATTGTAGGGCACGCGCTTTCAAGTAGGCGTGTACATTTGTCATTTAGCATTTCACTGTCATACCTCTAGCCTGCTTCTATTCTACATTATTAGAGGCTTAATATTAACGTAGTTTCTTGAGTATTGCATTTCTTTAGTAATAACGTAACCTATAAATGTCTGAGGGAGTTTAGCCTCATAGCCTACCCCTCTTGTACACTTTCGCCGAGTTAAGGTACCTCGTTACCGTAGACGATAACTCTGTAGGGCGTTGGTGCTTTTGTTGTCTGGAGCATATAGTATTTGGGACTGGAATCGAGCGTGTCGTTGTCACTTAAGCCATTTCTGTCCTACGATCAAGAATCCCGAATATGTATTGCCGATCCAGCCGTAACAAAATGGCGACCTTGCACAAGATTCAGTAGTATCCTATCACATGTTTTTTGGAGAACTATTCTATGCTACCTAGTAGAGCTGGCTAGAATTTTCTTGCATATTGGAGGAATTTTGATTGTGTCATTATTGTATTGGTGGACTTGCAGATTGTTTCGTTAGGTGTCTAGAGTAGAGTCATTCAAGCATCTTTAACATTTTGTGAGTCGAGACTGCAATTAGTAATAAGCACTTTTTTTTTTTATGAACAGCAATTGTATAACCAGCACTATGTCTAATGACTCATCATTTACGGGGGAGGATAACACGGTACAGCCTAGTGACCAGCAAGTACAGCAGATATTTAGGGAAGGGAGTGTTATAAGTGGAGAGAGGGATGCCCGGGCATTTTTGCAGACACCTTTGACCGAACAGCGCCTGCAGGCTATTGATTGTTACGGTCTTCGCTGTTTAGCCACGGTTTTGGGGCGGGACTGTCCTGACAGTTGGCCCAAGAAGAATTTGGTGGCATGTTTGTTGGGTGATGGCGATGGGGCGGTGGGTGGAGTGGGGTCTTGGGGGGTTCCCTCCAAGCCTCCATTCCACTCTACCCCTGAGCTGGGCCCTCAGCCAGCGAGTCTTAGCACGATGCAGCAGGAGGGTTCTCAATGGCAAGCTGGCTTACCCGTAAACACGTCTCCGGTGTGGATCCCCCATTTTGTGCTCTCCCCCCCCAGGCCTGTCTCCTGAGATGTTATTTATTTCAGCTAGAACTAGCTAAGCTTAAGTTGCAAGAGAGTCAACAGGCTAGTATAGAACGGATTAAGCTGCAGGAGACTCAGATACAACAGGCTAGTATAGAACGGATTAAGCTGCAGGAGACTCAGATACAACAGGCTAGTATAGAACGCATAGAGGTTGCTAGAATCCAAGCCAATCAGGATGCAACCAGGTACCAGGCTGAAATGGATGTCGAGAAGTCTAGAGTAGAGACCACGGGGCGTCATCTCGGTGGTGGGCACCGGGTTACAGACTCACTTTCGCATTTAATTAAGTTAGTACCCGCATTTGATGAGACAGCAGTGACTGAGTTTTTTGCTCGTTTCGAAAAGAAGTGTCGTGAGTATGACTGGCCGGAGGTTAAATGGGCAGCATTAGTTTCATCACGTCTAGTGCGTAAGGGGTTGAAAGCCTACGATGCACTGTCACTGGACGAGAGTGTCGTGTATGGACTGGTGAAGGAGGCTGTGCTCCGGGCCTACGAACTGCAACCCGAAACTTATAGATTGAAGTTCCGTGGCGTGAATAAGAAGAGCGACGTCAGTTTTATGGAGCACGCACGGGACTTAACAGATGCATGTAATAACTGGTTTCGGTCCGAGCACGCAGAGTCGGCTGAGGAAATTAAGCAACTTTTCTATCTGGAACAGTTTTACAAATGTACTGGAACCGATCTAACGCTGAACATTAAGGAAAAATGTCCCAAGACAGTAGAGGAGGCTGCCAAGATGGCAGACCTCAGATTATCATTGATTCGTGGTTGCGGTGCCGCTCAGAGGGCTGAGTCAGGGCAGAAGGGGCGCTATACCCCACCCACCAGAGTTTTCGATAATAACAAATCCTATGACACACATAACCACACTAAAAGCATTGCACCTAATAACACCTACAAACACAAGCCTCTCCCGTTTACTAAAGGTCAGGCCCCTTCTTCGCCCGCACAAGGGAAGAAGCCCATTGGGGATGTGAAATGTTACAAATGTCAGAAGCTAGGCCATTATTCACGTGAGTGCCCTAGTAACACTCCCGCTAAGCCGGTGTCATTGGTTCACAGTATCGGTGTGTCTCTGAAGGCTGCAGCAACTGCCCGGGGTAGGTTGTCAGCAGCTGAGGCACACGCGGTAAAGAAGCGTACGGAAGGCTCGACACCTGTCCGGGACACTTTCTGTAGCCATCGGGGACACGGGTTTGTGAGCTGGGGGAGTGAACTACGGAGGGTTGACTTGCTGAGGGATACGGGGGCTTCGCAAACTTTGTTGAGGAACTTCACAGGGAAACCGATAAATGCGGCCAGAGTTGTTGTGGTGCAGGGTATAAATGCTACGAGGTCATACCCACTTGTGAGGTTGGAGTTGAGAGTGGGAGAGGTGTGCAGGGAGCTGGATGTAGGGATCGTTGAGTGTTTGCCAGTTGAGGGCATCGACCTTCTTCTCGGCAACGACTTTGCGGTGCCCACTTCCGGGACTCCACCCTTAGTCGTTGCCGAGAGGGCGGCCGACGTGGATGGTGAGAATCGGGAATGGGTTGGGAGGTGCCAACAGGATGAGATGGCCTGTGTGGTAACCCGATCTCGCTCTGCGGCTCCTGCACAGCCTAGCACTCAACCTCGGGGACAGTGGAGGAAGGATCAGGAGAAGGTTGCTAAGGGCAGGAAAAGGGACATTGATTCTGCTGCACTTCTCGGTGATTCGGTACTTGGACCTATAATAAACACGGGAGTTGACTCTGGCCCAGATATGGTGTGTAACAAGGCAGAGTTGGTTAAGACTTCGCGTGAGGCAAGAGCTGTAGCGAGAGCCACTAAGGCAGTAGAGCCTACTAGCCGGGGTAATGTCTTATTACAAAACCATCTTGATGCATTGACGCCCGGGGACATTAGTGAGCAGCAGCTGCAAGACGCTAGCCTAGCTCGTTATAGCAATGGTGCCATAGAGTTGGAGGAAGATGGGGATGCGAAGCCGGGAGATTTCTTTAGGCTCAACAAGATATTGTACCGCAGATTTCTAGACCCCAAATCGAAGTGGGAGGGCGGTGCGAGGGTAGTAGACCAGGTGGTTGTTCCAAATAAGTATAGAGAGTCCTTATTGTGTCTGGCGCATGATGTGCCGGTGGCGGGTCATTTGGGGGTAACAAAAACATTGGCGGCATTGGGCAGGTTTTTCTGGTGGCCTGTGGTCAAGGCTGATGTCTGTGCATGGGTGGCTGGGTGTGCGACCTGCCAGACAACGGGGAAGCCTAACCAGACAATCCCGAAGGCACCTTTGTTTCCCATACCTGTCACCGGGCCTCCGTTCAGCAAAGTTGTAGTAGATTTGGTTGGCCCTTTCCCGCCTACTAGTAGTGGCAATAAATTCCTGTTGACAATCATGGATGTGGCTACGAGATACCCGGACGCATACCCCATGAGAAACGGCTCGGCAAAGGCAGTTGTTAAAAACTTATTATTGTTCTGTTCCCGTTATGGATTTCCACGTGAGGTGCAGTCAGACCAGGGGAGCAATTTTACATCCAAATTGTTCAAGCAAACCCTTCAGTTGCACGGTATATGTTCTGTAGTGTCGTCAGCCTACCATCCCGAGAGTCTGGGAGTCTTGGAGCGGTGGCACTCGACCCTGAAGAGTATGCTACGCTGTTACTGTGCAGAACATGACACTGATTGGGATTTGGGTCTGCCGTATGTTCTGTCCGCTGCACGTGAGGTCCCAGGAGAGAGCCTGGGGTTCAGTCCAAATCAACTAGTCTTTGGCCATAATGTGAGAGGACCTTTAAGTATGGTGAAAGAGATCTGGGAGGGCGAAGAGAAGCCGGGGTCTGTACTTAAATATGTCCTTGAGAGCCGGGAGAGACTTATAGGTTGCATGGCAGCGGCAGGTAATAACTTGGTTAATGCACAGGCGGTCATGAAGCACCAGTATTACGCCAAGGTGAAGCTTCGGGAGTTTTCGGTGGGTCAGGAGGTAATGTTGCTTTTACCTTTGCCTGGACACCCCCTTTCTGCCAAGTTCATTGGGCCGTATGTGGTGGCTAAGAAACTGTCCGACCTTGATAATCTCGTTGCAACACCTGACCGTAGGAAAAAACATCAGTTATGTCATGTTAACCTCATGAAAGAGTATGTGAGACGCCCCTCAGAGCCTCTCACTGTCCCTGTGCTGGCCTGCAGCGGCCAGGGTGGAGAAGGAGGTGGGGACAGTCATGCTGCTGAAGAGGATAGCTGGGACTGTGTCATTTCCGCGGAACAGTGGGCGGGGAATACTGAACAAGAGGCTAGGCAAGCTGTAAGTCACCTGCCTGAGCACCAGGGTGCTGCTGTCCTAGGCCTGTTCAGGTCATACCCCTCTGTTTTCGCCGAACACCCAGGTCTCACTACTCAGGTAACGCACGACGTGGACGTCGGTGATAATGTGCCCTTCAAGTCAGTGCCCTACCGTGTGCCCCGGGTAAAGTTGCCAGCTTTACGGGAGGAGTTAAAGTACATGGTTGAGAGAGGGATGATCACTGAAGGTTATGTGAAGTGGACATCACCCGTCACGTTGCAGCCAAAACCTGACGGCAAGGTGCGGTTCTGCATAGATTTTCGTAGGCTAAATGGCTTGACCACTACCAACCCTTACCCTTTGCCTCGAGTTGACGACAGCGTGGACAAGATAGGGAATGCAAAGTACCTTACTAAAATTGATCTTGTAAAAGGCTATTGGCAAGTACCCCTGTCGGACCGAGCTAAGCAAGTTTGTGGTTTTGTGGTAGATGGCAAGACCTACCAATGCAACGTAATGCCTTATGGGCTTAAGAACGCACCTGCCACGTTTCAGAACCTGATGAACGATATTTGTGACGAAATCCCTAACTGCACGGTCTACCTTGATGACGTGATAGTGTATGATGACGATTTTGAAAATCACCTAAGGCACTTAGAGACCCTGTTTGGGAAGTTGCACGATGCTGGGCTGGTGGTGAACCTGAGGAAGTGCGAGTTTGTAAAGGCTACTGTGCAGTATCTTGGCTTTGTGGTCGGGTTAGGCCGGGTGTGCCCCCCCCCTGAGCAAGATACAGGCTATCAATATGTTTCCCAGGCCCACCACTAAGCGCCAGGTCATGCGGTTCCTAGGTATGATAGGCTATTATAGGCGCTTCATCCGGGGATACTCTACTGTCTTAGCACCGTTAACTGATCTACTGTCGAAGTCAGTGAAGTTCTGTTGGGCTGCGGAGTGTCAGAGGGCTTTCGACCTAGTCAAGCACCTGCTATGTACACATCCGATTTTGAGGGCCCCAGACTTCTCCAGGAGTTTTCAGCTGGCGACTGATGCCAGCGGTGTGGGTGCCGGGGCAGTGTTACTGCAGACTGATTCCGAGGGCTTGGAACACCCAGTGAGCTTCTTTTCTCGCAAGTTTAATTCGGCACAAAGGAATTACTCGACTATAGAGAAGGAGCTTCTGGCTATCGTTTTGTCGCTCAAACATTTCGAAGTTTATGTTCCAGCCTACGGCCCGGTAGTGACGATTTATACGGACCATCATCCCTTGAAATTCCTAGATCAGTTTCACAATCGGAATATGCGGTTGACCAGGTGGTCCCTAATGCTCCAAGAGTATAATCTCAACATTCAGCATATTGCCGGGAGTGAGAACGTGATAGCAGATTGTCTATCAAGGGTTGATGATCCAAGATAGTCGTGCACGGTGTGTGGGTTGAGCAGGAGTAAAATTAGGCTATCATAACGCCGTCCAAAAAGATTATAAAACTATAAAATAAACGAGAAAACTCTTTCTTTTTTTTTTTAGTTTCGTAAGTCTTTATTGTTGTAGCATGATGCATGTGATATTGTGTTTTATGTATAATTCACACTTCAGTTGTTGTGCACCTTTTGCAATTAGTGGCAGCTAAGGGTAGCAGGTCGGTTGGTTGCCTGTCAGATTTTGATAATGCTTCTAAGGTCGATTATCCAAAATCTTGGGGGGGCTGTGACGTACCCAGTGCGTTGCAACGCAACCTGATTGTACTCCTTGGTACTCGACTGTACCGCCCGTGATCTGGCTACCGTCAGCCGCAATGTATATTGAGTGTGACAACTTATAACTATGTTCTTTGTATCTCTGCAAAGGTCTCGTCATGTGCTAACCAGTGGTGGGTTTTGTGTTAAGCCATGTCGAGACCTTCCATTTAATATGTAGTATCAATAGAGAAGTTGATAGATAAGACAATGGGAGTTCAGAGAGAGAGAGTGAGTTAGGCTTCAGAGCAAGAGGGTAGCAACGCGCCACGCTGCCGGCCGGGTGGGTTGCCAGACGTATGGACTGGTTGGCAGCCTTGCGCTTATAGCTAGGCGCGACAGGGTTGGTAGTCCATTGTTGCCTGCCTACGCTGCTTGGGCTGGGCCCATGTTGTCGTACAGCACATTGCCTGGAGGCTGGCTGCGTGTTCCATGACCAGGTTGCCTAGAACCTTTGAGATTCTAACATCCCTTGCCCTCTCTCCCAACTTCTCACGGTTGCACTCTTTCTCTCTGACGACATTACTCTCATTTCATTCTTCTCTCTATTTAAATGCATAACCTTCCCTTGAGGTCCTAAAGGAGTTTCAGCACTCACCTCTCGTATTACTCTTAGGACAAGCATATATTTACATGTATTAGATTTAAGGGGTTAATGTGAACAGCGATCTTCTTGATGAGGATAGTTGGTGAACGTTCTACATGTTCACAAGTTATATGCCCCGCTCATCATCCCATTTGTGACTAGACTGGTGCCATGTGTAAGAGCCCGACCATGCCCAGGAGTTGTCTGTAGAGGGACGAGGACTTAGCCTTGATTTGCATACCGAGCCAGGAGCGAGTGTAGCACCCGAGACTACAGCTCGCTCGTAGTGCCGGTATAGTAGAGTAACGTAATTTATCTGTCCTTGTGTTCTCTACAGTCTTCTCCTGGGTTCTCGCTTTCGGTGCTGGGACTCGTTGTTCCTGTGACTTGGCCTGCTAGCTAGAAC
Source organism: Lithodes maja (assembly GCA_037953745.1). Lineage (NCBI taxonomy): Eukaryota > Metazoa > Arthropoda > Malacostraca > Decapoda > Lithodidae > Lithodes > Lithodes maja. The sequence continues at coordinate 16,755 of JBAKBP010028966.1, forward strand.
ACATGGGGATGATGAGTGGGATATATCTTTATTTTACTATGCATTTGCAGCTCTCTTTAAGTATATATCTATAACCCTTTACAATACACATTACTCACACACAAGACAACACTATTAATACTTTCATGTATCAATTAACTGCACTGTCGTTTTGCTGCTGTGTCCGGAGTTCTGTTGCGTAGGGCGCATACGGACTCGGAGGGGAGACAGAGTGAGAGAAGCGAAGTAGCCTATGCGGTAGTAGGCTACCGGCGCAGTACTGTTGCCTGCAACCTTTTAGTTATTCCAAGTATAGATTCATTATTATAATAAGTGACTACTATTTATGTTCCTCCCATGTGTATTATTAGGTATCTACTGGATCATGAACATCTTGTATGCTACATGCTAGTGCATGTTAGTAGGGGACAGTTATTGTAGGGCACGCGCTTTCAAGTAGGCGTGTACATTTGTCATTTAGCATTTCACTGTCATACCTTTAGCCTGCTTCTATTCTACATTATTAGAGGCTTAATATTAACGTAGTTTCTTGAGTATTGCATTTCTTTAGTAATAACGTAACCTATAAATGTCTGAGGGAGTTTAGCCTCATAGCCTACCCCTGTTGTACACTTTCGCCGAGTTAAGGTACCTCGTTACCGTAGACGATAACTCTGTAGGGCGTTGGTGCTTTTGTTGTCTGGAGCATATAGTATTTGGGACTGGAATCGAGCGTGTCGTTGTCACTTAAGCCATTTCTGTCCTACGATCAAGAATCCCGAATATGTATTGCCGATCCAGCCGTAACAATATGTATTTCACCAACCCACCAATTAATTTACCAATAAACCCAACTAATGAAATCAATGAAAGTTATGAATACATGTGGTACTCCAAGGACTCGAACCTAGGATACTCACACCGATATTCCGCACACTAAGCATTAAGCTATCAAGACAGTTAACATGTTATTCTTGTTGACCTGTTTTGTCTTGGGAAGGAACTAAGACTATTGATGGGGAGAAAACTGTATAATTTATTTAACGTTCTGAATCCTATAGCTCCTTCCTAAACTGAACAATATCACATAATGATAGCCAGAATATAAAGAATATACAGACCATTGAATCGTGCTGTCAATGAAGATAGCAAGATCTATTGGACTAGGATATAATGCATTTGTTGATGGGGACGGCTGCCTGTCTAGGCCTACAGGACTCTTAACCCTTCACTATGAGAATCCCTTCCTAATCCAGACAAACGAATTCGTGTTAGTATTCGTATAAGTAAACGAGGAGTTACTGGAATAATATTAACTACATTCAGTTATATTTTACTCTGTCTTGAAATCAATGGCGTGTAATAAGTAAGATATATAAATTAACCCATGAAATCCGTTAACCTGAACAAAATCGTTTATTACTATCTATCTATCTATCTATATGCTCAGGCGCAATTACAATTGTTTCCTATTTATATATATTTTGTTTTTATGTTTTATTCTATACACCCAGAGTAATACAGAACTGGTAGGGCTGTGACTTTATGGAGTTAGTAAGATGGAATGGACTAGGGTATAATAATGCACTTATTAAGAGGGTCGGCTTACTGGCGGCTGGACTCTAAACCCTTCACTACGAGGAACCCTTCTTGGAAATGATAAAATGGTCTCGTATTACACATACAGTAATAAAAGAAGACACTGTATATTATTACGGTAACAATTAGTGGAATAATTTTAACACACATATAAGGACACATCATACGGCATCAGTTCCAGCTGATTGATTTCTGCGACGCTAAGTAGTAAATCCTTTGTTAATAATACATATTTACTACAAGACGAAACACTAGACATGGACACAAGAGCCAATCAGCTGGCCTTATTGACATATAGGTGGGCCGTTATTTTAGAGTAACTGACACCGAGCATAGCATGGTATTCTGAGAAGGTATCCTTTCTATTCTGAAACACTCTTTAGAAATGATTCGGTTTTAGTTTTACCTATGCATACGAAAATATTGTATTGCATTATTTCGTGAAAATACGTTGGTGTTATCTTATAAAGATATATTCCACTATCGCTTTGGTATTAAATATATACGACGCAGTGCAACTAGAATATCTTGTATTTGCGACAAAAATACTTTCGCATTTTGGGTAGCACGTTGCATTTGAAAATGGCCTTCTTCGCGAAATATTACCTGATATCGCCTGTCATTTATTATCTTGCGTGTGTGTGTGTGCGTGTGTGTGAGTGCGTGTGTGTGTGTGCGTGTGTGTGAGTGAGTGTGGGTGTGTGTGTGTGCGCACTCACGCCTATCTGTGCACCACCAGGAAATATAATGCTCACTGTCAACAAATATCATAGTTGAATCATATAAACTCAATTTAGGCAGGGAGTATACTTAATTGAGGTCACTCCAGTTCATATTTGAGTTTAATTTTACCACTGAACTTAGGGGTTTAGATGACAAGTTTGTTGGGATGATGTTTATCAACATTTTATTATCCACAGAAGCTCGAACCCATCCCTTGGCATTTCTAATCAAAATTAATACCCACCCAAGAACGCATACTTTACGTGCTAATTATAATCCGAAGCCTTTTCAGTAGATTGCGTATATCCAGCAAACGTTTAGTTATTGGGCTAATATTACATGCTCGTGTCATTTGACTCGTTACTGTAAAAGGGCTTTATTAAGGAGCACGACAATTATTTAGTATTATCTAAAATAAAATAGAACATTCTCGTGAACCAAGTGGAAGTACTGTACATTATGAGATCGTAATATTGAAATCGTAATTTGTTTTAAATTTTGCTAAGATAAAGATAGTCATACACACAAGAAATAGCGATTACCGAAGATAATTATGAGACATGTACAATTGTGGACAGAAATACTGGACACATATTTATGGTAAAAACTAAAGTCATTATTGCCTAAGGATGCTCAGTGTTTCGATCTGTGTAGTTTGAGCAACAATATCCAATATGCTTTATCACTGTGACTGCATCATAATTGTTTCTTCATATTATGTGCAGATATTCCTGCCCACGACTGTATATTAAATTTCTCCGATGAATATGGTCACCAAATGTCTTGTTGTTCCGATTAATACAATTAGAGGTAGTTCATTAATAATAATAAGTAATAATCATCATCATTTATCGGGTCCAGTTAATCATATGCAAAATCCTAGAGTTAAATTGGTGAGCACACAAGAAGTATTACCTTCAATATCATGATTATCATTTAGCAAATGTCATGATAAAACATACGCTAAAAGGAGCGTGGGGAGCGCAGTCATCATCTAATATTATACTGTATTATATGAGTCGGCCACCCCCAAGAAAATAAAAACAAAAACATAATAAAATAGAGTAAAATAGAAAATAAAAATAAAAAATAGGAAAAGTGGGGACTGGGCCTGAGCATATACATACATACATACATACATACATTATGAGTGCCTATAATGAATATACAGGAAACCTTTCGTTGCACTTTATCAATTATTATTAGATATATTATAATAACGAATACAGCTTCATATGTCGCCAATTGTAATAAATATTATCCAATATAAAAGTGATAAACATATTCATAAACCCTGTATATTACTGTAGATAATCCCGACACTTTGGTGAACGAAACAATTAGAAATTAACTGAAAGTTCTGAAAAACTGGGTGACAAAAGGTTCACTTTCATTAATCAGCAATACCTTTCGTAGTCTGTGTTCCCATATAATTAACTATTTCAATGTGATAACCTATTGTTCATTAGACGACTATATACAGCTTAGGAAGGCTCTCTAGCAATCAAAGGAGTAAAATATGTCTATATTCTCCCATGAACTTCTACAGGTCCTTGCGAAACCCATTTAAATCATTCTATGTTAGCCAAAATAAAATTGAAGAATGCGTCAAAATACCAAAATGGTTAGGATTACACGACCCCAAGATAGCCGTTATAGCAGAGTGGATGTAAGACGATTCATGGAGGTGCAATAATGGAGGGACCCGAAGACTGATTGCGTAATAGCAGAGAGGGACAAGTTTGCCTTCATATAAGTCTTCCTGATTCATGGTTCCAGGAGAGAATGGAGGAAGTGGGCCAGCTATTTTCTACACATTACTACCCCTGCGTGGGAATAATAGCAGCAATTGCAAACAGAGGCTACATTATCAGATTACTGCAGTATATGATCTCAATTACAATTTCACATTTGTGAGTGTATGTATTGCGCATCCGTGGAAATATATTTTCTTCAACCCATCACATTTTCGTAGTTATTAAATGTTAATTGTGCATTGTAATTTTAGCATTAAAATATGGAAATTGAATGGATTTTATCTTTCATCTAGCAAAGTGGCATATTTCAAGAAAATAAATAGATAGACTGATACTGTATATATATATATATATATATATATATATATTGACATAGCTATCCGACACCCACAAATAAAATATAAAGAATAATTTAATATATAACAAAACCACCACAACACAGCTGTAAACAGTTGACGAGCCACCAAGCCCAGACCAGTGAGGCGAATCCCAAACACAAGCAGAGGCGAACACACCCAGAGATCCTGCAGTAAGTGAGAGTGGTCAGCTAATCCTTTGAACGCCATTTTAGTACCTCAATTATATATCGTACGGCATTTATGTAATTGTTGATCGTGTAGAAAGTATTACCACAAACTCAAATGTACAGCGTATCCTGGTCTGGTATAAACTGTCTTGATGGTGTAATGGTTAGAGTGTTTGAAAATTAGTGTGTGTGGTAACCCAGGTTTGAGTCTCGGTGGATCACATGCTTTCATTAATTTAATTGGAGGTATTTGGAACTGAAGTGGAATAAATACAAATTACTACCCGAATGCATATTATGGGTGTGGATATATTTGAGTGTATATGGAGGAAAGCATCACAAGTGGCACCAAGATGGCGGAGGTTGGCTGATCTCTGTTCCAATAAGATCCCTAGGCCCAGCGACTGGCTCACACACTGTCAATAACAACATCATTATTCCACACGGACAAATAGAGTTAAGCGTGATCCAATAACGGGGGGACACGGCGTAAATTCGATTTATCGCGAAGAATAATAGGATACTGCAAGGCCGGAGCTGCAGACGAGACACCTTACAGTACCAGAGATCGGCCAACCTCCGCCATATTGGTACCACTTCTGTCATTATCCTCTATTTAGGCTCAAATGTATCTACAAACAAATAAACATACGGCAATTATGTTACAGGAAGCATTGTTTGGTATTTGCAACTAAATGTTACATGATAACCAATAAACTCTTACCCCGTTGTTTGATAATTACGGCACCAAAATGGCGACCAATGACCACTCACTCTCAGTAGAGGATCTCTACTACATACTCGATACCCTGTATTTAGAGAGATCGGCCATATTTGTCTGTGGAAGCAATTATGTTTCTGTAATAATTATAAAACAACGGAGTAATTGTTTGTTGTTAATCATGTGCACCTTAATGTTACAGTCCAAACTATATATCCTGTAGCATCCTGTGCCATTAATGACGATTGGGTATGGTCATATTTGAGTTAAAAGAGAGGTTAAGGGGATATGACACTACTAGCACCAATATGGCGAAGTCTTGACCGATCTCTGTTTTCGATAGGATTTCTACTGCACACTGACCGGGCGGCGAGACAGGTATACGTGACTTGGTTCTGATAAGTCGTACAATTTGGACGAATATTCGGGATGCACAATCCAGCGACACACATGAGACAGTAAACGTTAGCGAATGAAGCACACGGAATCGACCCTCAGATCATTATTATTTGTTTTCTATATGCCAACTACTCCCTCTCGGGCATAGGCTGAGAGCCTGTATATTCAACCGTTAATCATTGAACGGTGAAGCGTGAGGTCTCGTTCAGTTTAGGGGGTGAGATATAAATTATGTGAAATACTTTTAGTTGAAACCAGTCCCTGCCATCTTGCCTTCGCAGGGTACACTCACACGTACTAAAAGCTGCTCAGGGGTGGGGGCCTTCCTTCCCCTCCTCCAACCTGGGCAGGTGGAAGGGGGGAGTCGTGTCCAAGTCTACCCCCCAAACTATCGCCAACTCCCCCACCTTCCTCCTCTGGCTGCTAGTTAGTGATTAACAACGCATGTTCTCATGTCTTGTAAATTATAGCTAAACCACCATTGCAAACTAATACAATGGCCAACATTTAAAATGTATTGGGTATTTAATATACTGTAATATGTAATTGTATTCTTCAAATGAGTCTCTATACATGCAACGTGCGTTACATAAATTTCGGCTTTCTCTCTCTCTCTCGCTCTCGCTCTCTCTCTCTCTCAACACGTATAGTCTTACTACGAATTGAGGTTATTGAAGTATTTCAAATATGTTATGGGTTTGACAATGTGGATTATAGCAAAATGTTTAGCCTCAATATTAATACATCACGCAACTATGGCTGGAAGTTAAAATTGATATGATTCAGCACGAGTATTTGTGAAAACTTGTTCACATATACGAACTGTTCTACCTGTAACAAACTTCCCTCAGAAGTTGTAAATAATTCCCTAGTAGAACAGTTCAAGAAGATAGTAGATAGTATTTTCCACACTCTGTAATGAGTGTAGTGCACTAAACAATGTTTGTCCTTCTACTTTGAATATCTCCCCGGAATGGACCACAAGGTCTTTGAGATACTATTCACTGTAACTCCTTGTAACTCTCACTGTCTCACATAACCAACACTATCTACGATCAAGATTTAATAGGTCTGAATGGGGTATATATATCCCTTCATTTGTGTGTGATGAATGTTGCCTGCATTCGATACACATAGAGGAGAATTGATGGTAGAACTGTCTCTTGAACCTTAATCTTGTAGGCCTAGTAGAGGGTTTATAGAGATGAGAGGCTGGGATCAAAGACAGACAGAGGAGGGGAAGTGAGAAGGCGAGCACTGCTACTCAGGGGCTCGATATTCAAACCTTACTATAAATTAACACCGACTTTGATTGTAATTGACATCGAGTTCTATATTATATTGATTGAAAAACGAGTGTATTAGCCACATAGAATGAAACATGATCATTTATAGTATATATGGTATTGCATAAATGGGATAATTTGAATGAAATGATAAACAAAACAATCAGTAACAGTCGCAACACTATTACAGCCAATATTTGCCTTTTGTCCTTTCCTTATTTATTAAAAAGGCCCGACTGCCGTAAATTATTTAAGAACCTATGATTAGATGGTACTGGGCATGTAGATGTGTGTGCCAATACTGTTGAATATATTATCCTTAATACTGTATGAGATTGGATTTAATTACTGTATCATCATATTCAAATCGCAGTAAACCTTGGACGGAGAGAGAGAGAGAGAGAGAGAGAGAGAAGAGAGAGAGAGAGAGAGAGAGAGAGAGAGAGAGAGAGAGAGAGAGAGCCCGACAGCCGAAATTCATGTAACCGACGTTGTATGTAAACTCATTTGAGAATACAATTCCATATATTAAATTCCCAATACATTTTAAATGTTGGCTATTGTAAGAGTTGCAATGATGGTTTAGCTATAATTTACAGTATAAGACATGAGAACATGCGTTGTTAATCACTAACTAGCAGCCAGAGGAGGAAGGTGGGGAGTTGGCGATAGTTTGGGGGTAGAAGGTGGGGTAGACTTGGACACGACTCCCCCCTTCCACCTGCCCAGGGTGGAGGAGGGGAAGGAAGGCCCCACCCCTGAGCAGCTTTTAGTACGCGTGAGTGTACATGGGCTTAGTTGTCCACTCACGGCTCGAAGCAGCCCCATCTCTGAAGCTGCCTCGCTTCAGTGCTTCACTGTCTCAGCTCCTAGACTCCCTCACTCTCAGAACGCCACCTATTGAGAAAATGAACTCACTAGGCATTGTCCCCCTGTAGCATATTTTGAATATAGGAATATTCATACAGTGTTATTTAATCAGGGAACACTGAGGGTATTTATTTGGCGTTTCGGTGTGCTTTGTGGTAATGCACTGACACAGCAAAAATTCTCTCCCAATAATATATTCTCATTGATATATCGGGATGCGAGCCCGGGTCCATTGGATTACCAGTCCAGTGGGAAGACCACTCCCCTCAACTCCCCTTATATATATATCCCACAACTCGAGCGTCATGCCTCACACCTGGCGGAGCTTACTGATTGCCTTATAAAGTATTCATGGATGAGTGAAGTGAGATTAGTAGTTGTGACCCTGAAGCAACAATAAGCCTGGAGATGCTGGTTAAAGAGGTTACCAAGTCACTCCAGCTGGCGTCACACTGTCTTAGGTATCCGGTAACCTGTATCAGAATCTGGTATATGTTATAATTGGATTGTAAGTTGTGTTATGGATAAAAACACCAATTGTGGAGGAGCACTTTATTGACAACGGTTCGCAGATAGCTTCCTCAGATCACTTCAAGTACTGCTCAACAAGTTTTGTTATATTAGGGTAATGTTCTCGTGCCCTAGGGTATTTTTAGTCCATATATCAAGCTGAAAACATTAAAACCTCGTCGAAATTGAAGGAGCATTAGTTGAATATCAACATATTCCTTTGTATATTATGAATCTGATAAATGACTCTTAGCCTATTATCTGTCATGCCCTCGCTTGACGCCGCCTTCAGTTCCCGGGACCCGTATATTTAAAAAGTTATCGATAAACTTTGACGGCAAATGCGCTCCAGTGACACGGCCTCAACATGGACAATTTAATATATCATTGGCAAGGACAATAAGAAGACGAGGTATGGCATGAAGGAGGGAGAGAGAGAGAGAGAGAGAGCGAGCGCGCCTTAAGGGGAGGCTTTTAGTTTGCTCACAAGATATCCATCAACTTAATAAAAATACCCCCAAGACACCCTTCGAGACAAATGTGTACATTATTCGGTACAAAAAATATTCCGGCCGAATCCAGGCTCGCGAAAAAATCGACACCTAAATGACAAAATTGACGAAGTGGGGCAAAAGTCTTAAATTCGGCCAAACTAATGGGACAAACTTCTCAAAATCTCAAAACTAATAGGGCTAAGCTTAGTAAAAACTGTTTACTTACAAACGTAGGTTAACGTGCTGGTTAACCCGTTCTGTACCGGTGTCGTCTCTTTAACTTTATTCTGGTTACTGGTTACTGGTTACTGTCTTCGTGGGTGCAATGCATAAGTGTGTGATTTTCGGTGTGAGCGTCCTGGGTTCGAATTCCCGGACTGCCACATGTGTTTGTTCATTTCATTAATCGAGTTTAGTAGTAAAGTTGGTTAGTGGAGAGAACATAATGATTAGACGATTATATTCAGCTTAAATAGCGCTTCCAGCAATTAACAGGCTTTGAACTATCTCACTTAGCCCTTTTTACTAACACAGATTGTTCTTAAACTGCATTAAATCGTCTAAATATAGCTAGAATAAAATATAAAAAGACGTCGCCGGTACAGTATGGGTTAAAAATGGCCTGGTCATATCCCGATACCGAGACAAAAACACATAATGTCATAAATTCTACGGGAACCACATGACGAAGATGATGGAATGATTTGCCGGTGTGATCAAATATTAGCCACGAAATCAAAGTATATCTTCATATATATTGCTAAAACCCCTCCCTAGGATCTTATAAATACCCATGCCAAGTCTCATCTCCATAATTTCAAGGGTGTTGGGGCTAGAGGGACACAAACAAGCATACTTTATAAGCCTTGAATATATAGATAGATGACAAAACAACACATTTAGTGTTTCACCGTTCACCATCTTATACGTGCAATAACTTAGACATACTTGTTTATTTAGGGCTTTAAATGTTGTGGAGTTAAACCTACAATGTCAGCTCTGAGGATACGATGGTCGTAGAGGATTGCGATGTCATAACTGTTTTGAGTATCCGGCCTCTTATTCATCAATACCTTTTTGTTTTGATGTTTAGTCTATATTTATGCCGAATTATGTAGACCATGGTTATATTTGGTCTGTACCTCAATGTACTCGTATATTTAATGTAATATTTGTGTTTCGTTTTCACAGTGGCCGAAGCGACTGTGCTATATTTGGCTGCTGCCTATGAATATTGAAATTGTTGTTATAATGTGTTGTTGTCGTTATTGTTCTTGGTTTGCTGTTACTCTGTTATTGTTGATCGTCTTGTTGCTGGTGTTCTGTTGCTGCATTTGCTTTCCCTAGTTTTGTTTTTGTTTTTTGTATTGGTGATTGCCAGAGAAAGGGGGTGAATAATTGATTTTGTTCTTCTTATTAGTGGTTTACAGAGATAGGGTGTGAATAACATTTTGTTTGGCTTGTTTCCATAACTGTTGAGCTGTTGAACTGCATTATGCGGGAAGATATAACCAATAGGCAGTCCCATTTCAATTGATTTCCAAAACTACTTACACAAGAATATCTGTAAAATAAAGTAAATACAATTAATTAATCACTATATGTGTTTATAATATGATATACAAGTTGGCAGTCATATAGCTGTTGCCTTAGACCATTTCACTTAACAGTTTAATCAATAGAAAAAGTGCATACGTGACCCACCAAAACCTGAAGATTTAAAACAAATTTACCTTTTAGGAACCATTTGATTGTAATATGGATATATACAGTATATATATATATATATATATATATATATATATATATATATATATATATATATATATATATATTTACGTAGAGGTATCGTTAACCAAGTGGTGGTGTAGTTTGGAGGCATTTACCCCCAACCCCCAGGGGACTCCAAGGCTGGGTGTTTGTGCCATTAGCATGTACATATGTTTATATTTTGGTGCATTGGAAAGAAGAAGAGTGTGCATGTGTGTTAAGGTGAGAAAGCGTATGTGGAAGATAGCTGCATTACTTTATGTGCATGTGAGAACAAAGAAAATCAGTAAGAGAAGTCAAAGAAAATACACATAATAGCAGCAACTCCTCATCACAAGGCACATGAAAACTTCCCCGGGGTAATGCCAAACTTTTTATGGTGCCTACAATTTCCCCCATATTAATAAATATAGACAAGATGAAC